>BDJD01006919.1:25750-76264 GCA_002564525.1 Rosa multiflora
TATATTAATCAAGACCACATGAACCAAAATACAAGTTTATATACTAACCTTCTTCAGTATTAGGAGCCATTGCAGTAGCACTAATAAACTTGACAACGAACGCGGATTGATCTTCTCCTCAGCTCTGGATTTAAGCTCCTTTCTATGGGGCAGGATTTGATGCTTTTTAACAGAGAGAGCAGGGACCAACACTCCTATATATATTGGCTATGTTCCTAAGAATCCTCCCATAAAGATGTTTCTTAGAAACCAAGTCACCAACAATTAGAAAACCTAATGCAACACTAAATCGGATTACTATGTAAACCAACTAATGGATTCCTAACCAATGAGTTGATATAATTATCTCAATAGGTTTCTAGGTATTGTACTTATCTTACAACTCCTATTAATGAATCAAGTTATAATCCAATTTGCATTCTGCATAATAGATGATGATAGGTCCATTTAGTTCTAACACGTATTCTATGAATAAGGGTGTACAAGGGTTTCGGGATTTGGGTAATGAGATTTAACTCATGTATCTTGTACTAGTTTTATTCTCATAGTGAGAGCAAATATCTTGGGTGTATTGTAGGTAGGAAATTTGCCAAACCACGTTAAATCTCATGTCAACTATTTTTCATCCTTGTTTGTTTATTCTGCTTTATTGTACGTGTGTTATTGCAGGGTGTGTCTATTCCTGAATCTCGGTTCATTCGTGGGGTCAAAATCCCAACAAGTGCTTGTTGGTATTGGACATTCTAGCTTATTGTATGAAACATTGAAAAATGACAAGTTAAGAACTGCCAATGATTCTGGGATTCTAGCTGATAAATGAATCAAGGAGAGATCTAATGTCTCCAAGTTCTCAAGGTTGGAAATTTGGTGAGGAATGTTGTCGGAAAAATTGTTAACACTGAGATCCAAAGCATGGAGAAGCTGTAATTGGCCAATCTCACTAGGTATAATGCCATCAATTCTATTGTTCCATAAGTTGCTCGTGGCAAGTTCTTAGACAGATAACTTTACTGTCTAGTTTTTGTACTATTCATGATGAAGATGGGGAGTTCAGGATAATTGTGGTCTATATGAGTTGTGGTTTACAAGTTAATAATGGGGATCCCTTCTGGGAAATGGGAAACCCCGCCCCCACACCCCTGCGGGGGATATATGGCACCTCGCCCCCGGACCTGCACTTGTGATGGGGGAACCCCATCCCCGCCCCCGCATGAAAAATGAGGGGAAAATCCGTGGGTACCCCACCCCCATTTGCCCATTCTTATGAGTAAGAGATAGTGATTAAGCCTAAAACATAATAGATATTGAAGTGATGATGATGGTGGACTTTTGGGTAATAGAGAGTGTTTGATTGAATTGGAACCAAAATGTTTGGAATTTGGTTAAGATAAAATGATAGTGAATGGACGTAATGGAATAGATGCTATGGTACTCATCCTACTTGCTCATTCATGAATATGGCCGGAAAATACATGGCATCACCGTGAGTGGTGGTTCGCCGGAATTTGGAATTTAATATTTTGCTCTACATTTGACTATCATTCTTCCTAGCTCTAATTCTCCACTTCAAAGTCCAAAATTGATGTTTTCTTCACTTTTGCAATATTCCTAGATATATAAGAAAATGATTTTGTGAAAGTTAAAATAGACTAAAAAACAAGTTAAATTTAATATTTAGATAAATGCATATCTATGTAAATTAAAGTCTAACAACTATGTAAGGGATTTAGAGGATGCAAACACTATGGTGAAAACTGTGACTGGTAAACGGCTGTCTAGGGTTGAGGATAAGGTTACCATCTCTCCAAAGAAGTTGAAACCAAGTTTGGCTGTGAGTCTGATTTGCAGGTACAGAAGAGATCTTAAAGAAGAGAGGTTGAAGAAATAAAGGTCGAGGGTTTTTTGTGTGGTGGTGTTAGAGGATTGATCTCCGATTGAATTGTGTTGTTGGCTTTGATTCAAGATCTGCAACTTGATCTCCGATTGGATTGTGTTGCTGGTGTTGATCTCAGATTTCTCTGCAACTTGCTAGCAGGTGGTGGTGAAGCACTGAAACATAAAACAGAAAATACGCTCAACTAGAAATATTTCGATTCGGGCTCGGCCTCACACAATTTTGGTAAGACCCGGCCCGTGCCCATCTTTAGATGTTGGTGATCTGAATGTCTAATATCGTTGCAGCACGTATGTCAATCGGGCCCAATAAACAGTAGAAAATAGTGCGCAGCTGCACCACCATGTATTGGGCCATCACTTGAGAGTTTCTCCTTCGGGCCGGGTTGAAAAAAGATTTTGCCCCGACATGTTATCTTCTTGAATCTTGACCCGGAAATAGATCCGCTGCTCTCCTACCAGTGCTCTCTAGTCAAAGAACAATCCTTTCAAAAACTATAGGTCCTGATTTTCCTTCTTCTCTTTACCTTGTTTATGGGCTTTGCAAGCACCTATTCTCTGCAACAATGGTGCTTTTGCTCCAAGACCCAATTGAGCCAGAGTGCTTTCCTTACAACACCATTTCTTTTCCAAAAAAAAAAAAAAACAGAGAACAAAGATTAGAACTTTTCAAACTCATAAAGCTCTATTCTTATCTGGGTTTTATATAAAATGGAGATGGGTCTTATTGGATTTCTGGGATACTGCTTGTATATCTCCTACATCTGCTGATCGAGCTCGTCCTACCTACCTCATGTGAGTAATTTGATTGCTTTGCATGGCTGTTATTCTCATTTTTTTTATTAATGTCTGTTTGGTTTGAATCTTTAATTTTCTACTTGATGGGAAACAAACAATGGCTTAAACTGAGAAATTAAACTTGAGAACAGAATGCATAAAAGATAATGGCACTGACTGCTACTTGTATTCACTTGCATAATCTTTGAAATACTTGGGGCCTGTTTTAGTCAGTTGCAGAATAAGATTGCTAACAGGGTTGTGTATAAATATCTTATATCAGGATCCGTATATGGTTAATGTAAAAGCTACAGCATTTTATGAACATTTTATATGATCATGAAAAAGCTTGGTACTGTGAGTTTTGGATTCCCCACGAATGCAGAAGCGCTGAAGCTTTGGAGCTGACTGCTTGTGTAATGATTTTGATGAGTCAACTTAATAGTGTGATTACATGGGGAGGACCATCCTTCATGAGGGTTACATAGCTATTATTCAAAAAAAAAATTCACAATAGGTTGATTTTTTTTCAGTTGAAGTGAAAATATGTTGATGAACTCAACACCTAGCGTTCAATTATTTAATTATAAACCAGAAAAGCTTTGTTATACACTCTACTTGTGAATTGTGATCACCAGCAGATACCTTCAATTACTTGACCTGCCTGTTCTAGCTACTCAGTTATTTTGCTTTCTTCTGCAAACGAATTGAGTTGTGTAGCAGCATCAGTGGTTTACAAAGCTTTTATAAAATTTAAAATGAAAAGCTTGGACTAGTTTTAAGCCTTCTCTACATTCTGCCATATACTACCTTTTTTTGAACTTATCTTTTATCTTGTACAGAAACTGGAAATATGCATTTCTCCATGACCTGCTCAGCACCAGAGGTCCACAAACTCCCCAGAATCCTGTAATGAAACCAAGAGCGACAGAAATATGCAACCATGGAAGTTCAATACCATTGTGGACATCTTCAGTTCTATTATTTATCCCACTTATATTCATCTGTTGGCAATTATTTGGAAGTGGTGCTCCACAAAGTCCCGGGTTCCCCTCAAATGCAGTGGCGCTGAAGCCCTGGAGCTGGGTGCTTGATGGTATTTGTCCTTGGAGATTATTGTATGCAACTGTAAATGATGACAAAAAATGAAGACTAGATAGTGAAGCTGGCATTTTCCCTGATAATTGGTTTCTTGAGAGGTCTAATCTCTCCAAGTTTGTGAGGTTTGATATCTGGTTTGGAATGCCGCCAAGCAAGTTGTTGAGGCTAAGATCAAGTTCCTGAAGAAGTTGCAACTGACCAATCTCAGTAGGTATCCTTCCACTTAGACTGTTGTTCCTGATGTATATTGCTCTTGGAAAACTGGACAGATACTTGTACTGCAATTCAGTCACAGACGCATTAGTGCGTTGGGTGTAGATGGGTAGTTCGAGAGAACCATGGACTGTTTGAGTTGCAGCCTTTTGTGGTGATACCAATGCTTGTAAATTGCAAAGCTCCTTTGGAAATCCACCTGACAGTGAGTTATTAGTCAACCTTATAACAAACAAATTTGGAAGAGCCCCTAACCAACTAGGAATTCTGCCAGTGATTCTATTAGAAGCCAGATCCAGGCCTTCAAGTTTCTTCAGCTTTGACAGCCATAATGGTATTTGACCTGTAAGTTGGCAATCGGGTAAACCCAAAACCCTAAGGTTTTGGAATGCAGAATCAATCATTAATCCATCTCCATCTGGCATTTCTTCACCTATAAAGTTATGTGACAAAATGAGTACCGTGAGACTTTTGCTACTCATCAGTATCTGCATTGCACCTGTGACATTGGTCAGTCTATATTGAGTAAGGGAGAGGAAAGACAGGGATTTCAGTGATAAAATCTCGGGTTTTATTTCTCCTTCTATATCATTCTCACTCAGTCGAATTGCTCCAAGAGACTTGCATGAGTAAAGGCTTATTGGCAAGGTACCAGTGAAATGATTGTCCACAAGGTCAAGTTTACTAAGTTGAGTAAGTCTGGAGAAATTAAGCTTGGAGATATCTCCTCCCAATTGGTTGTATCCCAGATTCAGCTCTATAAGGGTTGTGCAATTCATCAAAGATGGTGGCAGAGAACCTTGTAGATTGTTGGAATGAAGGACTAAGTGCGTCAATATGGTGAGCTTCCCAACATTGAGAGGAAGCAACCCTGTCAGCTTATTGAAGTAGAGCTCTAGAACTCTGAGGTTGGTGAGATTGACAATGCTGTTACTAATGGGTCCAAAAAGATTATTAGAAGGTAATGAGATTTCTTGAAGTGTTGGAACATGGTAAATGTCACTAGGAAGGGGCCCTGAAAGATCATTGAAACCGGCACGAAGGACCTCAAGCTTGGAGCAGTTCAGTAGTCCAGGAGGAAAGATTCCACTGAATTCATTGAAAGAGAAATCCAAGAGTCTAACCGAAGAGGAATGAAGACAGAGAGAGGATGGGATTTGGCCTGTCAAGTGATTGTTGCTGACATTTAAACTGCTCAAATTCCAGGCATGCTGGAGGAATGAAGATTGAATTGTGCCTTTAATTCGGTTGTTGGATAAATCCACTACTCTGATATATCTGAAAGGTAGAGACAAGGGTAGCTCTCCGGAGAGAAGGTTATAGCTCAAATCAAGGACCTCAAGATGACTCAAGGACAAGAAGAAGCCACTACTTGGCTCTATCAAACCATAAAGTGAATTATGGGAGAGGTTGAGGTGGGTGAGATGTGTGAGATTTTCAAGTGATGAAGAAGGAAAATTACCTCCTTTGAGTTTGAGGCCTTTAGAGGGTAAGCTCAAATGAGTGACCGAACCACCTGGATTACAAGTGATGCCCTCCCAACGGCAGCAATCACCGGAAGTCCAATTTAGAGGAGTTGAAGCAGACAAAGTGATGGCGAAGGTCTGAAGAGAGCTGCGTTCAGGTTGGTTGCATGCATGAATGTTTGTGGAAAAAGTAGAGAATATGAAAAGGAGGACAAGGAAGCCATTAGCCATGGGGTGATATAAGATTTAGTTCATATATATAGATTTGCTCAGAGGTCTGTATTTATACTAGATTGTACAGCCATTAGTCATCCACTGTTGAAGACTGGAAGTGGAATTGGTACTGCTTCAGTCAACTTTTTCATTCTGGGATTAGACGCTTTGCTCGTCTAATTTGGATTCCATAGACAACTTGTCTGTCATCTCAAACTTTAGTGTAAAATACAAATTTTGAATTAATATAATATTTATATACTTGCATAGCAAGAAAGACAAAACATAATCGATTTGGCATAATTGGAGTCTAGCGATGGCGGCAGATTAGGGACGCGGAAGTCTCTCTCCACCTCGAGTAGAGTCTCGCTGTTGGCTTCTGGTAGCTCGATTTTCGGTGGGCGAAGGAGTCGGCGTTCGTGGTAGGCTATACCCTTTTGGTACTCTAATCGTCTGGTTGCATGAAGATTGCTACATAAATTGATCCTTCATTTTTCACAAGCCTTTTCACAAAAAGAAAAGATGCTTGGATCTATCCCAAAAAAAAAAAAAAAGCTTGGAGTACCAAAGTTTAACCGTTTAAATATGCCTTTTCTGTTTTCCTGGTTTCATCCTACTTAAAAGGACCGTTCCTTTGCCAAATTCCTCATCTTGAAGATTCAATTAAATATGAAAACGAACTTAAAAGCACTCTCTCCCACATAAATGTCATCACAAAAACAGAACCATGGAAAAGATAAACTACCAAAGCCTTCTCTCAACTCTAACTAAACACATTCTTATCATCACATAGAGCCTATATTGTAAATTGTCTACCAAACGTGCATCTGTATTTCTTCTAAAACACTGAAGGACCACAAACTCCATAAAATTCTATGATGAATCCGGGTACAACGGAGAAATGAAACCATGGAATCTGCTCACCATTGTCCACATCTTGGCTGTTGGTATCTTCATCAATTCATCAACTTCTTGGCACTCATTTGGAAGTGGGGCACCGCAAAGTTTCAAATTCCCCTCAAATACAGAGGAGTTGAAGCTTTCAAGCTGAGTACTTGTTGGTATTGGACCTTTTAGCTTATTGTATGAAACATTGAAAAATGATTGACAAGAAGTTAAGTGCCAATGATTCTGGGATTCTCGTGTTAGGTTGGTCCCTCCTTTGGAGGAGAGTGATTCATGTGGTGCAGCAAATATTGACTTGGTTTTCATTCACATGCAACTAGGACAAGATGCAGCAAGTATTGACTTGGGTGAATAGCTAGCTATAACCTAGCTACAAGACATTGTTGAGGCTTGTGGAAATTGAAGATAAAGCCATGGGGCTGCTGCAACTTGAATAGGTGCTGCAAATGTATGTTGACAGCAATCTTTGAAGATAGAGGTGGCTGCTACAAATCTGCAATAGGAAGGAAGATTGCTGCCTTCTGTTTGGCTCCAAAACCAGCTTGCTGCCTGATGTGATTGCGTAGGCGTGCCAGCACCGTGGGGTGCAGTCGTCGGGGAGTCCCATGACCTGACTTCTTGATCAAACGATGTGGACGAGGAGAGCACCAACCTTGTCACAAGGTTCTTTTCTTGCCTTTCGGAAAATGACTTCTTGCCTTACTGGTAAGGGCTTTGGTTGTGATCTCTTTGCATCACCGAATCGATACTCAATATTGTAGATTGAGCAGAGCAATCACCGGGAAGTCTGGAGACGCACGGGTTTTGCTAAAGCATATCTTTAGCTTCGCTGGGTTGTGAGGGAGTTACCCTTGCTTCGCTGGTTTGCAACTAGGTTGCAGGTAGTTTGCTCCGGAGAGGATATGGTAATCTGTGCGATTGATTGATTGGAGAGTTGTGTCCTGTTTCGTCCTTGAGACCCGGTATTTATACTTAGGGTTTCGACTGTTCCTTGCCATAGAAGGATCACCGATTACAGTTTCCTATTCAATCTCCACTACCCGATTTCAATGAGGATTCGTTTTCCTTTTGGATATTGGAATGGGTGAAGCTATAACCCAAACCCAAGTAGATTTAATTTTGGGCTGCAGGTATCGGCCTGCTATGCTTAATCCCCTATAGGGATCTTGCCAAATACTTTTGGGCTCAAACATTGCCCCCCAGGCCCGAAAAATTGTAACTGATCGAAGGGGACTTTAAACGACATGAAATGAGGCCATTAACGAAGGCTCGCATCTATTCAACTGTGAAACGTCTTTTCGTCGCATCATTTCCCTCACAAAATCTCTTATTTAAATTCGCAGCCACCTCCAAACCTGTCACATTAGAAACTCCCCAGTTTTTCTTAAACCCAGAAACCTTCACAGAAACCCAGAAATGGCTCCGCCCAAGAAAATTATCATTGATCAGGAAGAGGAACTTAACGAAGCAGCCGCCCATACTTGGGGAACCGGGATCGGTGTCCGCTGCTTTACCCATACCAATGTCCAGAGACCTCTGCTGCTCAGACTTCCCAACCACCATGCCGGATTGGGTTCGAGATTCCATTCTGGATGACGCTCTCGCCCTCTTCGGTCTACCCATCCATCGACCCATTCCAGTCCTCCGACGGACTCCTGGAGATTTTAGCAGTTGGGGCGCCCATCATCATAGAGCCAAAATAGGGTTTTGGCCTTCCACCATTAGCACGGCGGAACTCTCTTGGTATCGCGAGGCGAGAGCACAAGATCTGGCCCGCTGGAACGCGGCAGGTATTACCCATACTATTGATTTATGCTTTCGCCTTCCCCCCGGTGGCAATCGCTCACCGCTAGCCGTCTTTCTTTGTTTCTGGAATACCTCCACCAACACCTTTGATTTTCCCTTTTGGCCAAATGAGTATCACATTGCTAGATATTCTTACCATTACTGGATTGCCCATCGATGGCGAACCCTACGTGCATGGTCAATTTGACTATGTCACATTTGCCTCGACAGTGGCCTAAACTGGTCGCAGCACCTATAGCTGTTCTTACCCACGATAGCTGACACATTACCGCCAAGAGCACAACGCCACTGGTGGGATTGCTCTTACCCACGATAGCTGACCCAGTTCATCTTCTGCACCTCTGCCAACAAGCCCACCAGTCGTTGGACTTCCCTGGCCACAGCCCTCTACAACGGCCACCGCATAGGGCTCGGACAACCAATACTAGGCGCTCTCTATCGCACTCTATATCAAGCCACTATACGCCCAGCAGCTCTGGCCCCTTTTGGATCCTTGACTTCTGGATTCAAGTTTATTTCCCATATTTTTGCCGCGACGACATTCCGCTGCTTCCTCCGGGTGATAACCTCCTTGGTCAATGGCTTAGCTGCGAAGCAAGGTACATATCCTCCCTTACTCCGATTATTTCACATACCTGTACCTCATGCAAGAAATGCCCTACTGCGACTTAGTACTTAGTAGAAGATTCCCGCCTCTGCTCGAACATGGGTTCCTTCTTGGGCATCCTAACTATAGTGATCGCGCGCGCTTGGCCTTTCGCCGCGCGATCTCCTGCTCAGATATCAGACTCGCCGTCGACGAACTCAGTTACCAACTTTATGCACCTAATCACTTCGCTCGCCAGCTCGGTTTCATCCAGTTAGTGCCATTTCCCATCCATGACACTTGGAACTACTACACCACCTGGCGCAGAATTGGCCCCCCAACTGGACCACCACTAGCCCAAAGCATGCTTGTACCGGTCGACCTTCCTAACTGGGCCAATAAACTCGAACCCATCGATGGGGCTGCTGAGGAATATGAGCAATGGTGGTCAGAAGTGTTTGTTAACTGCTGAAGACAAAGGGATGACGAGCTCTTCGCGACCCTTTTCCAAGATTTAAGATATCCTTACGACGCTGACACTGAATTGCTTGCTCGCTTCCCTGAGGCTGAGACACGATCTCTGCTACCCGCGCGAGCCCCTTGTCCTGCTCAGGCTAGAATAGTAATCAGCGAGTCCTCTCAAGAGGTAACCTCCTTAACACACCCCTCACTTTTCTCCTTCTATTTCATATATCTCCCTAACTCATACTTCATTGTAGAAAGGAAATATGTCGCCTTCTGGCAATTCAGCAATAGGTGTCAATCCGATCACCGGCCAAGCCGCGAAGCAAAAAGCAATAGCGACGGAGCCTGAAGTAGAAGATTCCTCTGATGATGAAGATCTACAGATGGTAAAGAATCTCTCCCATTATGATTTGATAGTATCTTTCGATATCCACTCACTTTTCCATCTTGCCAGATCGCCGCCGCTCTAGCTCGCAAATGTAGTCGCGCTGACCCCCGGACTGATCTATGGGAAGATGACGAGCCACTCGCTAACCTCCTGGTAACACATACTTACAGCGCGCATTGACACCTCATTTCATTATTATGTCTGAAACTATAACACTCCTCACTTGCAGGTTCGTCACAGGTCCTCCAGGCAAGTTGGGGAAGGATCATCAGCTGCTGGCGAAGGTACCTCCTCTTCATAGGTCCTAACACCGCCTGTTCCAAACAACTCTCCACCTCCAATCAACACCATGAGTGACTCGCAACGGGCATTGGTCCCAGTGTAAATTCTAGATGATAGCTCGCCTGAGGCTGATGAAAGAATGCCACCACCAGATACTCCTCACAAGCGGCCAACCACAACACTTATTTGGAGCGAATAGCGTCTGACTCGACTCCCCATGTTGTTTAGGCTGCCCAAGACCCCATGGCAACAGAGACTAACCTCGAGCCCATTGTTGAAGAGGTATATCTCTTGTAGTCCTCTCTTCTAATTCCCACCTTAATCCTTTAGATATTCTAACGCCTCTTTCTAAGGTCGAAACGTCACTCTAAACCAAGAGGTGGATGTCGCGGTCGAGGAAATAATTGTCGAGAATCCGGCGAAACCTGGTGGCGACCATGTAGCTGACCAGGAACCTACCCCCCAAGTACCTGAAGCAAGGGAAGAGATGAATCCAGAGCCCGAGACGGAAGCAGCCCCTGTTAATATTCCTGCTCCGTCACAAGCTCCACGTTCCAGATTAGAACGGATGGCTCGCGTACTTGAAGTGACTCCCCCTGGAGTTGTGGATGATGCTAGAGAAGGCCTGCGCAGCCTCCTGGGCCCAGATGTTCTGACACCTGGCGCACCTATGTGAGCCCTAGAATACCTCTGTGTACTTCTTCGCGAGGGTGCCATCACTGCAACCCAGTTCCACGACATAGATAAGTTGCTGGATGATCTACCCAGGTGACTCAATGAGAAAGCGGTCGCGATGGCCCAGGCTAGGCAAGCCCAGACGGAGTACCAAGCCCTTGCTCAACAGATGGACTCCTTGCGCGACCTATTGGGCGAGCGGGCCATCCTTATTAGAGATCTGAAGCTCGTACAGAACCACCATCGGTCCCAAATTCAAGACTTTCAAGACCAGCTAGACGCCGTAACTGCCAGGCTCGCCCATGAGGAGCCTTTATTGGAGCAGCCCTTAGCCACCTCTTAGATATTACCTCAAAATCTAGCCCAGGCCCGCGCGGAAATCCAACAAGCAGAACGGGCCACTGCTGATGCCAATTTTCATCTGGAAGAGCATTTTCTCCGCCTGACATATGCAGGTCGGGGACTTTAAGCCTCAGGTGTTAGGCCCATTATTTTGTATGAACAATATTAATATTATTATTGTTTGGTTATTTGGCCCACTTGATTGGTCCAAGTACGCCTTTAGTTCTATAGGCAATTGCGCACTTAATATGCTCATTAACTGTTTTTGAAAAAGATAATCTCGAAATGGAGCGGTTACCTTCTTGAAGACAGTTCCGTTCCCCACGCGTTTTCAACTCTTTCATTTCCGATATTTTTGCATGTAACCCTATTGATGGCTCTATTGATGAAATTGAATCCATTTCAACTCTCCATCGAAGGGTTGAGGCCACTGAAGTTGGCCTTATAAATATATGTACTTGGCGAAAAGAGAATTCACCCAACAATGACTTGCCCAGAGATGGCTTTTCAATTCTTGCTTCTCTTTCTCCTTTTTTTGAAATCTTCTTCTCCCAATATCACCCCCAGCCTCTAAATCTTAGGCTTTATGGCTTAATCTCAAATCCTGAGTAGGCTTTATGGCCTAATCTCAGGATAGCCGCATTTTTTTGCCTCTCTGACATCCTGGATGCAATCCACCGGTTTCAGTTAGGTTGAAGAACATGCGGCTCTCCTAACATGGGAGACCACTTCCTACAGAGCCTTATTCCTCTGGTTCCCATGTACGGAGCAAACAGAAGAAGGGAGGAAGGCCACTTTGAGCCTTACACTCTTCTTCGGCACCCTACCTCCCGGACTCACCAGCTCAAACTTCCGTTTTGTCCTGGAGGGAGATGAGGCAACTGGGCTGCGCTTGCTTCTACTGACCACCTCCATCCCGGAGGATAACCAATCTAAGAAGACCACGGTGGTTATTTATTTCCCTCTCCTCCCAGAACAGATGATAATAGTTGTAGTCCCGGTTCGAGAAGGGTGAAGAGAGGAAGAGTAAGAGTAACCGCCTCGCCTACTCTACCCCTGAAAGAAGATCCAGAAACTCTTAGAAGATCTGAAATCCTGTGATTCTCAGCCACCTTTGGCTTTATACTTTTGCAAAAAATGTTTTGCGAATAAACTGTATTGCTTCTAGCCGGAAAGCCACTTTATGAATACAAAAGGAATAATTTTCTGCAATTTTTAATTTTGTATTATATAATAAAGGCTCTGGTATAGGCCTTAGTACCCATCTTCTTACACTCACAGTCAAAAGATTACAAAAACTGGAAGAAAAATTTATAACATAAAAATAATAATTTTGCAAAAATGTAAGGGCCGCGAGATCAAAGCCCCATATGCACAGAGGGTTTCCCCCTAGTCTGACTATGTGAAGCGAGTACAATAGAGTGGGGCCACTAAATAGGCCCTACTAAAGATGAGAACGCGTACAAGGAAGACTATGGATGCCCCCCAACCGCGAGGACTGGTGGATCTTTGATTACACACATTTCTATGCATGTAATTGTATCTAAAAGACTAGAAATAAGTTAATCCTCGAGTCAATTATTATGTAATTAATCTATTTTTATTTATTTTGTAGTAAATAAGCGGAGTTGCAAAAACAAGAAGAAATCGTGCAAAATTAGAGCAAATTGGAGTTTTCGACAAGTAGGCGACCGGTCAATTGGTCAACCATGAGTCACTTTCGTCCAACAAATGAGAAAGAGAAAGAAATGAAGGCAGATTTAATTAAATTAATTAAGCATGGGCTTAATTGGAAAATGGAACAATGGTTTGATTAGATATTAATTAAACCAAATTAGTTTGATTACAAGGGAGCTGCATGGCTATAGCTTTAATTAAGCTATAATTAATCTCAATTTTTTGTCTTTCTCTCTATCCCTAGGCAGGCACGTGGGTTGTGCATGGCATCTGTCATCAGACTTATATCCTCTCTCTCTCAAGCCAACCACGTGCCATCCTACCCACTCATTGTTGTCCTCTGTTGCAATCAAGTCCGTCCATTTCTAATCAACCCTTTTTCTCACCCAACACACAGAGACCACAACCTAATTATCCCTATATATTCATTCTCTCTTCCTCTCTCAAAAGAACAGACTGCAACAGCCGCACCACATTCAAAAACAAAGGCAGCCCTTTTTGCTGCTCTCTTCTCCCATCCTCTTCCTCCATTTTCTATTTTATTTAGTTTTATTTTAGGAATTGGAGGGATTACTCACTCAAAACTTCAAGGATATATCAAGGGGCTCAACTTCTACAAGATTCAATATTTGGGTATTTTGTGGGAGTTGTAATTCAAGGCTAGTCATGCTAGCTTTTTAGCTATTTGTGACTATCCTTGTTTTCTCCCACACTTCTCTACTCTTTGCTATTTGAATTTTGTAATCTTGATGTCTATCACTATGAGTTGTGAGTAATTTTCTTGTTGGGGATTAGGGTTGTGTGCCCTAGCCCAAATTTTGTGTAAAAGATGTTTAATTTAATGTAATGATGCAATTTTTATATGATAGATGCTTATATCTATTTTTGTTGGGTTAAAATGTATGTCTAGGAGCCTAGTCAACTCTAGGGTGTGTATTTTAAGCATGTCTAGGAGGGAGTTAGAGGCTTGACATCCTCTAATTCCTAAGCTAGAAACCTTCAATTTCGTATTCGAGGGGTTATAAGCATGGTGATTTACACCTGTTGCATGATTGCGCG
Source organism: Rosa multiflora (assembly GCA_002564525.1). Lineage (NCBI taxonomy): Eukaryota > Viridiplantae > Streptophyta > Magnoliopsida > Rosales > Rosaceae > Rosa > Rosa multiflora. Next base: position 39,600 of record BDJD01006919.1, read on the forward strand.
GGCGGGTCTCTTAGTAGTCTAATTCCTCGATCTCTACGCCTCTTGATGTGAATTAGGGACCCTTGAACCGGCTCTAATTCATGTCAAATGAGTTCCTACGATCCTTGAACCGGAGTAGGAATACCATGAAAGGGAATTTCGGTCCTTGAGCCTTGAACCTCCTTGGATACGACTACCGCCAAAGTAGGAAATTTGCATCTACATTAGATTAGCTTCCGACACATAGAATTTGGGTGAAAGAACCTCCCTAACACCTGGCATTCCCATTTATTTGGTTATACTTTTATTAATTTCTTTGCATTTTATTAGTTGCTTTACATTTTATTACTTTTTGTTAATCTAAAATCATCTCTCAAAATATTGAACTCCGACCTCATTGTAGATAGTCATCACTAGGCTCTTAGTTTTAATTAGGCTTTGGTGAAAATCAAAGCCGAGCATTGCTAAGGCTTGGTGCCTTAGATTAGGTTTTTTTATTTGTTTTATTTGCTTAGTGACTTTAGTTCCGACTACCAAAGGATTGTAGGTGACCACTAATCCCTGTGGTACGATAATTTTGGGCTTAATACTTCCCTATCTTGACAAGATTCGTACGCTTGCGAGAGTTTATGAACCAAGTCAATCTTCGAACTCCCACACATTAGGGTAATATTTCTTCAGGAAACTACCGTTGATGGGGTTGCGATGGATGTCGCAGTCTAAATCTTTAGGGTGGAATGCCCCTGTCTAAAATCCTATGAATGACAAAAGGCCTTCCCAGTGCGGAGTCCACTCGCCGCGACCAGTTAACTTTTCACCCAGCGGCAAAACTGCTTTCCAAACGAGTTCACCTTCCTTGTAACTGCGGCCACGCTGCTTGTCCATTACTAAGTTATCCAAGGCAGTCAGACATTGTTCACTCAAGTCTTCATACTCCTGCCACATTGCCTAGACGTAGTCTTCGCCGATCAAATGATGCTAATCCTGGACTCGCAAAGATTGAACATTGATCTCTAAGGGTAGAACTGCATCACGGCCAAACATCAATGAGTAAGGAGTAGTGGCAGTAGGAGTCCGCTTCGAAGTGCGAAAGGCCCAAAGCGTCTCATATAGTGTTTCATGCCACTGGCGCGGATTCTCCGCGAGCATCTTTTTCAGCAAAGTGATTATAATCTTGTTACTGGCCTCTGCTTGGCCATTGGACTGGGCATAGTAAGGGGTGGAATGAATGAATTGGATACGCAAATCAGCGACGAGCTCTTCCATGTCGCGTCCCATAAACGTTGCCCCCCCCCCCCCCCCCCCCCGGGTCTGAAACCAGCACTTCCGGAATGCCAAACTTGCAAATAATATTGTGGAAAATAAATTGGCGTATTGTGGCGCCAGAAGCCTTTTTCAAAGGCTCAACTTCTACCTATTTAGTAAAGAAATCGGTAGCGACGATGATGAACTTGTGCTGGAGAGATGAGTGAGGATGGATCATACCTATTAGATCCAGAGCCTAGCCTCGCGCAGGCCAATACTTGATGATAGGCTGCATGGGAATATTCAGAATGTGCTGAATTAGCCCATGTGCTTAGCAATCCTGGCAACCTTTTGCGAAAGCAATACAGTCTTTCAGAATGCTAGGCCAACAATACCCGTGGCGTCGGATGAGCCACCTCATTTTGGACCCAGCTTGATGGGCTCCACACACGCCTGCATGAGCTTCTCTCATTAGTCGTTTTGCTTCGCGACCATACACATACTGGAATCGATGCCATCCTCGCAGTGCCTTCGTAACTCATCATTCCTGAGAAAATAATTGAGCGCGAGGAAGCGAATCTTTCTATCGGTGGTCGCATCCGGCTGCTTGAGGTACGCGATCAAAGGGATGCGCTAGTCCACATCTATAGGATCTAACACCGCCACCATGGGCTCTTCAGGTGGATCAGGTCCAGCGAGCCAAGACAGTAACGAACGACGCTTCACTTTTAAAATTCTCTCGCGAATGCCATATTTTAAAGTTATTCATGTAGCCAGTTGCACGAGTTCATTGGCAGCAAAGTTGCGCTCGCCAGGAATATGTTCCAAGTTCACGTCCCCGAATTGCACCAAAAGCTCGAGTACACGATCCAAGTATGGCGCCAGCAAATCACTCGTACACCTGAACTTCTCGCGGAGCTGATTAATAACAAGTAGAGAATCACCGCGGACCTGGATATCTCTGACTCCCAGTTCTAACAAAATATCTAGGCCTATGATGAGGGCTTCATATTCTGCTAGGTTATTGGTGCACCGGAATTCCAACTGGAAAGAATAGGAGAAACGATCGCCATCTTGGTTTTCCAGGACTACACCTGCCCCTGCTAGTGTATCCGTTCTGGAACCGTCAAAGTACATGACCCAGGGTTGGAGGGAGATTGTGGTCTGGTACAACGCGGCTTACTCTGGTAGGCACACTAGGTATGGCCGATCTATCGCTCAGCTGCGACTTCTAAGTCCCGCACTGCCGGTACGTTCAACATAGGGTGATGGGCCAAAAAGTCAGCAATGGCCTACCCCTTTACTGCCTTTTGTGGAACATACTACAGCGAGAACTCTGACAAGGTGAGCACCCACTTACCAATGCGGCCTCTTAGAATAGGCCATGATAGTATATATTTAATCAAATCTGTCTGCGGGATGATGCACGTCGTAAAGGATAACATGTAATGTTGCAACTTACATACCGAAAAATATAGGGTGAGGTATAGCTTTTCCATTGGAGTATACCTTGCCTCGCAATCTGTAAGAGTCCTGCTAAGGTAAAAGATAGCATGCTTGACCCCCTCCTCATCGTCCTGGGCAAGCAGGCTGCCAATAGAAGCCTCAGCCGCTGAAATGAATAATTTGAGTGGGAATCCAGGCCTGGGAGGAACTAGCACCTGCGGGCTTGCTAGATAGGCCTTGATCTTGTCAAAGGCCTCTTGATGTTTAGGTTCCCAAACAAACTCACTCTGTCCTTGCAACTTCAGCAGTGGGGAAAAAGGATGGATCTTGCCGGCAGAGTTAGAGATGAATTGCCGCAAAAAATTGATCTTGCCCAACAGCTTCTGGAGTTCTTTCTTAGTTCGCAAGGGAGACGCGTTGATTACCGAGTTCGCCTTATCCTCAGGGACCTCAATCCCTCTCTGGTGAACAATGAACACAAGAAAGTCGTCAGCCTGCACTACAAAGACGCACTTGGCCGGATTCATCTTAAGTTTGTGCAGCCGCATGCGCTCAAAGACCTTTATGAGATCTGTAATGTGGTCCCCTACCTTCTTAGATTTCACGACCACGTCATCGATGTCAACCTCTAAGATCTTTCCCAGTATTTCATGGAAGATCAAGTTCATAGATCGCTGATAGGTGGCCCCGGCATTTTTCAAACCAAAGGGCATGGCCACGTATTATAAAACACCCTTGAAGCCAGGCCAACAAAATTTGGTTTTGTGTCTATCCTCCTCCGCCACCAGAATCTGGTGATATCCTGCAGTTCCATCCATGAAAGACAACAGTTCATGTCCCACCACCGCGTCTACCAGCATGTTCCTACCTGCATAGGGTAGACATCTTTGGGAGTAGCCAAATTAAGGTCTCTATAATTCACGCAGACCCTCATTTTTCCATTCTTCTTGTGAACAGGCACTATATTAGATAGCCACTGATTGTACTTGGCCACCCTGATAATGCCCGACTTGTGCATCTTTTCTACTTCCTCTTTAACCAAAAGTTGGATCTCTGAGTTCATCCTTCGCGGTTCCTGCTTTACAGGCCTCTTTTTAGGTAACGTTGGCAGCTGATGGCAAACCAAGTCAAGGGACGAGCCTGGCATATCTTCATATTTCTCTGCGAAACAGTCCTTGTATTCTTGTAATAAGTCAATGAGCCTCTGTTTCTCGCTAGGCTCTAAGTACATGCTGATAGGCACTTCAATGGGCTCGTCAGCTGTCCTAAAGTTGATCTTCTCTGTGGGGTCCCTAACTTTTGGAGGAGTGTCATCTAACGCTGCTGGCCCGAGCTAGATTTCCTCTCCTTCCTCATCTCTGTCAGATATTTCTTCGCTAACCACTTCCAATGTTGCGACTCGATTGTAGGCCTCTCTTTCCACTAAGTATAAGGATATCATGTCCTACAATGAATGGCAGGCCTCTATCCCTTCCTGTGGAAGGTCATAATCCATTAATTATTCAAAGGGTTGGGCACAGCGTAGCCAGGCCTTTCCAGGTCTTCTTTCGCGAGCGTGAGCCCCCACTGTGCCAATTCAGAGGCCGTCACCCCTGTAGGGCGGCCCTTGTTATCGATGCCACTGACTTGCAATGGAGTGATTGGCACCAAGTAGTACCTGGCATCTACATAATTTGCGAAAATCGGGAAAGGGCGAGGGTCAGCTTTAATCACCTCCACCATGTCGGTAACCCTATTCCACAAGATCAACTCTTGGTGGAGCATTGACGAAACACAATAGCTCCGGTGAATCCAATCTCTCCCTAGAATAGCGCTATAAGCTGCGTAACAATCTGTAACAAAGAACGCATACGGAAGGGGTCCACCTTAATTGTTAGGAATAGTAAGCCCAACGTCTTTATCACTATTCCCGCGAAGTTCTTCAATGTCAGAAAGGTAGACTGGATCTTCTCTTTCTTAATTCCTAACAACTGCATGGTCCTTGTTGTAATTACATTTACAGCCGGGTGTCAACCATTATCTTACTGACCTTAGTCCCATTGATCTCTGCTGTGATGTATAAAGGTTGCATGCGCTGCACCATGGCGGGTGTGGGCCTCATGAAGCTCATGAAGAAACCCTTGTTGTTGGCGTCTTCAGTCTCAAGGAACACTGCTTCTTCCAACAAAGTAGTTGCGGCCGAGGTAATCTGCAACTGTTGTTCTCCAGTGGTGTCAGCTTCTACGCATTCTTGTGTAGCAACTGGTAAAGCATACTTAGCAGGAAGCGCATAAACCATGTTGCAGGAGGTATCCAGTAGCTCTGTTTCATCCATGTCATTATTGAGGTCGAGCTTGGGCTCATCTGCTGGGATTTCAGCATTGAACTGCTTAGCCACGAAAGCAATCAATGACTCCTTTGCGGGGATTGTCGCCTTGGTTTGTTCGTGTTCTTGTACCCTGACAACCTGCATTAGCAAATATGGATTCGGTTTCGTCGCTGGTGTTTCCTTTGGGGAAACGATCACCTGGCTCTGAACTTTTTTAGGTCTCTACTACAGGGTATCTAAAGTGTTGTAATTGCCCCCCCCCCCCCCCCAGTCTTTCAAAAACTGAGGACTTGGTTTCAGGCTCGTCGCGGAACAACCTGCGCTTGACATTTGGCCGCCTAGTTGGCTAGCTTTCCTTCCTAGCTGGCGGAGGTGTCCGTTCTTTAGTGATCCTGCAGAACACACTGGGCTTATATGTCCCTGTCTCTGAACTTGCTTGTTTATGGAAGCGGCGGGGAGCCATCAGTGGCTTAGCTACTAGCGCCTCCATCTCCTTCTGATATTGTTCAGGAGATTTGACCAATTGTGAAGGCTTAATCAGGCCCTGGTCTAAAGCCTCTACTGTTCGCTTGGCCTCTCCAAACCTGCGTTGTAGCTTCCTTTTCTTAGAGGGCCTGATTTCCACAGCCTTCCCTTTCTCCCTAGTGTACCATTTTCCATCCTTAATGGAAGAGGTCGAATGAGGCGGAATGTAGGGTTTGGTCACAACATCTTTTCACTCGCTCTTAATCTTCCCATCTTGTTTTTGTTCGGCAGCTGCCGCTTTCAGTTTCTTGAACAAGTTGGAGTCATTTGGGGATGGTGATGATTCCATCTTGTTCCTTGCTTTAGGGTTAGAGGGCTGATAATTTCGTGACGGTGACGCCTACTTGATTGGCGGGAAAGAGCCAAAATGAAATGTCTACTCGACCTCTTCATGTGACACCTGGATGCCACATTCATCCTTGCATCGCGAGCATAGGACCACTGGTGAGGCCTCGTTGGCAGGTTTTGCCTTCTTCTTTGTTGGGACCTCATCCTTACCTTCTTTTTGTCCCCTAGTAGTTAAGTCTAGGGTTAATTTCCTCTGGTTCTTTCTGGTACAATTCACATTGACCATATTGACCCCTACTAGCGCTGCCGCGGTTGCCGGAGCTTCCACCTGCAAACAACCATTATTAAGCCATACCTGAATCTGATCTTTCAGCTTCACACAATCAGCTATATTGTGGTTCCACAGATTATGGAATTTGCAGTGCTTTTTTCCCTTCAGCTGTTCTGGGCGAGGGAAGGGTCCAAAATCCGTCTTTACCATTTTTGTGGCTATCATCTCATCTAAAATCTCATGCGCCTTATTGGCATCATAGGTATACGTCGTGAACTCAGGTTTGGTGAAGGCGACAGACTTGCGCTTGACTGGCTCTTTGGTTATTTTCAGTTGCTTCAGGGCCGAGTTCTTTCTTCATGTGAGCTCAAAAGCAGAAACATCATTCTCCTCTTCCTCATCTTCAACTTGGGAAACCTCTTCACTGTGATAATAAAGATCATATGAGGGCAGCTGATAGTTTAAAGCAGCCACCGTCCGGTGTTTTCCAGGCACATAGGTCCCTTTGGACACATTCTTCCTGGCATCCATTTATCTAAGGATATGCTCGAAACTTCCTACTTCAGTAACCCATTGACTGTATCATGTTGCCATGAGGCTTCTTTCGCTGGCGCAACTCCAAGCCCCTGATTTCCAGTTTAACCAATTCCCTCTCTTGTAGTACCATGTTCAGTTTGGGTTTCTGAATTTAGAACATCTGGAGATAAGCCACCGCAGATTCAGTAGGCTGTTGGGACATCTAAGTGAGAGAAGTCAAATCAACCTCAGGCTCTATAGCTCAGAAGGTCTCTCTAAAGAGTTTTTCCATTGCTGGCCAATTCGCCACTGACCCTAGGCGGAGCTTAGAGAACCACGTAAAAGCAGCTCCAAACAGAGAAGTGCTAAAGATTTTGCACTTGAGGTTGTCATCATTCTGGTAACAAATGGCGTGGCGGTGCTGCTATTGGCCTTTTCACGAGCATTAGGCCATATGTACTTGCCAGATCCAGAGGGCTGACCAAGAGAATCAAGGAAGGCGCTGGGTGATCTATTCAGAACATCCTTGACTTGGTCCAACTCGGCTTTATGCATGGAAACCTGGGTAGCGAGATTAGATCCATCATTACGAAGACCTGCCAATTCCGATGCAGTATGCTTGGTTTGGTTTGCGATGTCAGCAGAGATGTTTTTGCCCTAACCACTAATCATATTCATGAGCATCTCATGGTTTGCTTGATTCTGCTTGGCCATGTCAGCCAGCTGCTCCCTGGTCTGCTGCGACTCTTGTTGGGATGATAACGAAAGTTTATCCATCTTCTTTCGCTGTTCCTCCATCCTCTTTTGCTGCGCCTCCATGACCTTTTTTGTCCTTTCGTTGTACGCAGTAGTATTCTGCTGAAAGATAGCAATCTGCTCTTCTATGCTCGCATTCTCTGGGAAGAGAATTTGCACATAGGGCTCAATCGTCTCCACACCCGATGCCACCTGGGAGGTATTGGACCCATCGCCAGCCTCGTTAGGCTGGACATGAAGGTTTTTGTCGCCCTCAGTAGTGGGCTGGGGAGTTCCACCCTGTTTAGTTGACATATCTAATGATCGCGGGTTGAGTGAGAACCTTTGAGTCACACGTTCGTCCGTAAGACCACTATAGTCTGCACGAGAGTGTGGCCTGTAACTGGACGTCCGGTGGTTAGGGCAGTTAGCGTAAACCTTTTGGTAAGGGTTCGCGCTCGATGTCCCAATGGTTACGATCACAAAGAAACGCTATGCAAGTCCCACTGGGCGTGCCAAAATGTTTGGCTCCAAAACTAGCTTGGGTAGCAAACAGTCTTTTTTGCAGATGTGATTGCATAGGTGTGCCAGCACAATGGGGTGCAGTCGTCGAGGAATCCATTGACCTAACTTCTTGATCAAACGATGTGGACGAGGATAGCACCAACCTCATCACAAGGTTCTTTTCTTGCCTTTCGGAAAAGGACTTCTTGCCTTACTGGTAAGGGCTTTGGTTGTGATCTTTTTGTGTCACCGAATCGATACTCAATATTGTAGATTGAGCAGAGCAATCACCAGGAAGTCTGGAGAAGCACGGGTTTTGCTAAAGTGTATCTTTAGCTTCGCTGGGTTGCGAGAGAGTTACCCTTGCTTCGCTGGTTTGCAACTAGGTTGCAGGTAGTTTTCTCTGGAGAGGCTTTGGTAATCTATGCGATTGATTGATTGGAGAGTTGTGTCCTATTTCATCCTTGAGACCCGGTATTTATACTTAGGGTTTCGACTGTTCCTTGCCATAGAAGGATCACCGATTGCAGTTTCCTATTCAATCTCCGCTACCCGATTTCAATAAGGATTCGTTTTCCTTTTGGATATTGGAATGGGTGAAGCTAGAATCCAAACCCAAGTAGATTTAATTTTGGGCAGCAGGTATCGGCCTGCTATGCTTAATCCCCTACAGGGATCTTGCCAAAATTACTTTTGGGCTCAAACACCTTCTTTGAATGACATGGGTTGCTGTAAATAAAGATTGCAGCAATATTTGAAATGGAGGGCTTGAAGACTTTACATGTTTTCACACTACAATCTACCATGAAGCATTGCCTATAAATCGGCAGCATGGTAAGTCATCTTGTGTAGAGAGCAAGTAAGCTTGTGTAGAGGCAAGCAAGGAGAGGTTCAACAGCAACTCCAAGGGTCTTCAAGATGTAGAAGATAGGGGGAGTGTGTTCAAGGGCGTGTATAGCTTTTACTCTACCAGGATTAAGAGAGGGTGTACAAGGGGTATCCTTTTGGATACAAGGGCTCGGGTTGGGTATAAACTTGAGTGCTCGAGTTGTGTATGAACTTGAGTGCTCGAGTTGTGTATAAACTTGAGTGGTGTATCTTGTACTTGTGTAATTCTCTCATAGTGAAGATGAAAACTCTCCGAGAATGTAGGCATGGATTTTGGCCGAACCTCTTTAAAACTTGTTGTCTTCTTGGCTTAGTTGTTTCTTATTTCCATCTCTACTACTAGTACTTGCATGGAGGGGAATTAATTTCCCAACATCTCGCATACAAATTAATCACGGAGAGATCTAATGTCTCCAAGTTCTCAAGGTTGGAAATTTGGTCAGGAAGGTTGCCGGAAAAATGGTTAACACTGAGATCCAAAGCATGGAGAAGCTGCAATTGGCCAATCTCACTAGGTATAATGCCATCAATTCTATTGTTCCGTAAGACTATTTGTGGCAAGTTCTTAAACAGATAACTTTGCTGTCTAGCTTTTGTACTATTCATGATGAAGATGAGGAGTTCAAGATAATTGTGGTCTATTTGAGTTGTAATTTCTTCAGATAAACACTGATAGTCTGCATAACTCCTTTGGAAATTCACCGGAAATTATATAAAAGAGCCTCAGAAGACTCCCAAACCAACTAGCCAAGCAAAGCCAGACTTTTAACAGTTACTTTGTGCAGATATAGGATTTTGGCACTAGGTAATTTGGTTTGGTAGAAGATGGTTTTGGAATAGTTTGACTTCTTATGAATGCGACTTCAGTGTGTTAGAAAATGAGACTTTTCCGATTTATTCCACCAGATTAGACTACACTTCCTCTATGATGTCACTCACGTCAATCTCTTTTTTGATAGAAAACGAATAAACGATATCTTTTTTTTTTTTATAACAAATCATAGAATCATCAGCTAATTACTTTGTCTTTTAAAATTCTTTGACTATATCATTAGAATATTCAACTTTTATCAGTCAATACTGAACCATCGGTTTTGTTGTTTATGAAATTTGTAAGCCGCATATTAGAATCTAAATCGGCTAGTTATTTCTAAAGTAACTTGATTTTAGGGCAGAATTTTGCTTGTTTAATTTGAGAGCAAAGGTTTTTTTTTTTTTTTTCTTCTTCTTCTTCTCATTTATAAAAAATGATCAAAGGATTTCACTTCTACCTTCATGATGACTCGAACCCATGACCTCGATCATAAGTAGTGGGTGCTCTAACCACTGAGAGCAAAAGTTATCGAGCCAAAGATGAGTTGAACACCTCGAGCACTAATCTATATTAGAAAAATTACAATTGCTACATTTTAAAGAAAATCTTCAACGAGACGGTCGTGCCACATGGTCAGTTTGAATATCAGTGAAGGACGTATTGTCGTCAGGCCCACTGAACAGTAGAAAATAATGACTCACCGGGCAGTGAATTTATTGAAAGAAAAATCCAAAATTCTAATCAAGGGTTCAGAATGAAGGCATTTAGTGGATGGAATAGACTACCCAGTGAAGATATTGTTGCTGACATTGAAACTTGAGAACTCAAAAGATTTTCAGAAGAATGAAGATGGAGTTTCACCATTGAACTGATTGTTGGACAAGTCAAGAATAGCAAGACGATTCATTGGCAAGAAGAATTCGGGTCGATCCAGAGACCACAAAGTGAGTTGTGAGACAGATTGAGGTAAGTGAGATGTGTGAGATTGACTAGTGATGAGGCGAGAACACTCCTTCGAGCCCTCTTGAGGATAAGCTGAGATGAGTGACCAAACCATGTGATTACAAGTAATGCCCTCCCAAATGCAACAATTAGATGGAGTCCAATTTAATGGAGGAGAATACAGTGTGAGAGTGAAGAAGAGTAGAGATCTGCACTCGGTTTGATCAAATGCATATTTTGTGGATATAATGGAAGAGAATAGAGGACTGAAACTGGTAGTAACATGTTTTCTTTGTAGATCTATATGTCATAGTTTAGTAAGTTCATCTATATTTTATGGATGAGGCTCTAATGAGGACTATTAAAATAAGAATTAGTTGAAGGCTTTTTAATCAACGATTGTGGGACTCACTTTTCGATCACATTTTAATAAATCAATCGTTATATGTTTAGATATTTATAAGCATATCATTTATGTAAATTTTCAACCAAATTGAAAATCGTTAAGGCATTCATAATCTTGAATTATCATTTATAAACATAAACGGTTCAGATTTTGACAAATTTCGTAGTTCGTCTATTAATTTGATCTAGTTTTGTACCTTAATGATTAGCAATTAGAAAAAAAATCTTCAGAATTGATCTACTCATGCATACCTAAACATCTAACGGTTGATTTGCTGAGATGTAATTAATAAAAAGCGGGTCTCCCAAACAATTGATTAGAAAATCATCAACTAGTCCTCATTTTAAAGGTCTTCATTAGAGTCTTTTCCCTATATTTATAAGTATCTTTTTGCTGACAAAAACTTAAAAGTCTACTAGTTCTCTAGTGATCGAGTTAATGTAGTCTAAAATAAGCATCAAAGACTTTTGAAGAGTTACTTTGTGCATATATGGGACTTTAGCACCAGATAATTTGGCTTGGGAGAAGATGGTTTTGGAATAGTTTGACTTCTTATGAATGCGACTTCAGTGTGTTTGAAAATGAGACTTTTCTGCATTATTCCACCAGATTAGACTACACTTCCTCTACGATGTCACTCACCTCAATCTCTTTTTTATAGAAAAAGAATCGTTGAAACGATATCTTCTTTTTTGATTACAAACTGTAGAATCATTAGCTAATTACTTTGTCTTTTTTAAATTATTTAACTATATCATTAGAATATTCAATTTTTATGAGTCGATACTTAACCATCGCTTTTTGTTGTTTACGAATTTTGTAAGCCGCATATTAGAATCTAAATCGGCCGGTGATTTCTGAAGTACTTAATTTTAGGGCAGATTTTTGCTTGTTTAATTTGCGAGCAAAAGTCGTCGAGCCAACAATGAGTTGAACACCTCGAGCATCGATCTATATTAGAAAAATTACAATTGCTACATTTTACAAAAAAAATCTTCAATGAGAAGGTCGTGCCACGTGGCCGGTCTGAATATCAATGCAGAACGTAATGTCGTCAGGCCCACTGAACAGTAGAAAATAGTGACTCACCGGGCAGCTGCACCACCATGTATTGGGCCAACACTCGAGAGTTCCTCCTTCGGGCCGGGTTGAACAAATTTTTTGCCCCGACATAAATATATTTCGAATATAACAGTTTCTACCGACGCATATTCGACGTCTCTCACAAAAATTCCCAACGACATAAACCAGTTTCCTTCACTCTGATTCCCAACAACGCCAGCAGCCCAACACAACTTTGAACTCTCAGTTCCCAACAAACACCCAGAACCCCATATTTCTAATGTCAAACTGTACGGTCGAGACCTGCACAGTTGAGACCAGTGATCAAGCTCAACACAAGGCTCTTCAGACCCAGAGAAGCCCAACAACAACATCAAATGAAGGAGGGCAATGATCTTGTGGTGGTTCTGGTGCATCCCTACTCTGTCCTTGGTGGCTGTCAGGGACTTTTGAGAGGCATGGCAGCTGGGTTAGCTGAGAAAGGCTTCAAAAAGCTGTCACTTTTGACATGAGAGGAGTGGGGAGGTCAACTGGGAAGGCTTCTCTTACTGGGTTTGCAGAAATCAAGGATGTGATTGCTGTGTGCAAATGGGTCTCTGAGAATTTGTCTGCTAATAGAATTTTGCTTGTGGGTTCTTCTGCAGGTATGGGATTCTTGTATGTGTTTGTTTTGTATATGTGGGTAGTGATTAGATTTCGTGTTTAGTTCGTTTTGGTGGATCAAGTGTGTTTATGGTTTAGAATTGTATAGACAATGTGTATGTGCTGCTGCATTTTTGTTGGATCAAGTGTGTTGTGAAAGAAAGGACAGGTTTTTTATGTGGGTAGTTTCTGGATTTGGTTGTTTAATTGGTGGTGGTTTGATTTTGTGGATCTGTTGATTGTGTGCCAGGAACAATCCATAGTTCCATACTTGTTATTTAGGTGAAAGTATATTAGCTTGTGGTAGTTACTAGATTGATTCTTCGAATGATGCAGATCGACGAGTTGAGTGTAGTTGCTACTTACTAGTAGAAGTGATCTAACTCATTTTTGAATGAAGTTAGTGTGTGTGATAGTATATCCTTTGGGTATCAAGGAAATTGATTGGTTGTGCCTGAGATGTCATTTAACATTATCGAATAACTCATATTTTGTTTTACTTTTGCTGATTTTAGAGTTTTTATAATTTTGCTTTTGCTCAGCTCAACTGTCCTTTAATCATCCAAAGTTGGGATTTTGATGATGTGAGAGTGAAAATAAGTGGGATCCACAGGTCTTTCTGCAACTGTAGTGAATTTTCTCTCTAGGTAGCAGAAAGAAGACGTGAAGAAGAAGCAAGGAGCGGCGAGCATGAATGAAGCAGAATGGTAGGAGAGGAGTTGGGCGGGGTAAGAACTCTTCGGATGTTTCGGAGGATGAGAGTAAGGATAGCATGGTGGATGAAGAAGAGGAGGAAGAAAAGAAGAAGAAGAGGACTGGGAGGAAGAAAACGGAGGTGGAGAGGAAAGTGAGGGTGACTTGTAGCTCTAGTGGAAATCGGGGAAGAGGTCAGGAGAGCGGTGGGAGGGGAAAGAGTGGGGTCGGGAGGCCGCCTAAGAAACCAGAGACGGCAGCGGCTGGAAGCGGAAAAGGGGGGAGAGACAATGGCGAGGTGGATCAGGTGGGGAGTGCAGGGAGGCCAAGGAAACGAACAAGGAGGTGATGGTGCGTGAGTGTTGTATCATGTAAATTAAGCTTAGAGCGTGCTTTGGTTGGTTTTTGGTTCTTGTTTTCGTGTTGCTAGCTAATGCTATATGATGCTTAGGTTCAGCTGGTTTTAGTTACTTTGGCCCAAAGAAGGCAAAAGAGAATCGGGGTATTACAAGAGGGGGATAGAGAAAGGCAGAGATGTATCATGAACTTGTAGAATGTTTTTGGGCATCCATTGCATATACACAGGCTTCTTTTTTTTTTTTTTCTGATTGCAACCATTCTAGTTCTTCAAACATCAGACATTATCCAACCTATCTATAAATACACTAAATATTTGGAGGTTTAAATACTAGGGAAAATGATCATTTACCCAATTTTGGGGTTAATTAACCTCACTTATCCAAACAATTTAAGATTAAGAGATTGCCCACTTACCTAATATTTAATATATATTTTTCCCTAATACCTAATTAAGTATTTTTTTTATTCATTTTTATTTATTTTTGGGACAATTTTGCCCTCTTATTCTTTGTCACTTAGAGAGAGAAGTCATCGGAGACCTTGTCGGACTCCGGTGACCGATCACCTGAATCTGGCAACTGGTCACCGGAATCCCGAATCCGGCTGCCGGACTGGTGATCGGATTCCGACGTCTGATTTTATTACCCCCTAATAATACCTTGTAATCATATTATTGCCCCCCAATAATTATATTATTGCCCTCAATAATCATATTATTGCCTCCAATAATCATATTATTACTCTCCAATAATCATATTATTGCCCTCCAGTGAATTGCATAAACTCCCAAAACCAAAATGAATACACTACAGGCACAATTGATCAATTTATATGTTCAATTCTACATGTTCATTTTTTTTCATTCCCCAATTCTACATGTTCATTACCTGCTTGTAACAGAAAGTAAAGCCACTGATATAAATTAAAACTAATTCCAAAGTAAGTGCCTTTATACACCTTCATTATTCTAATCACAAAGTAAAGCCTAGCCATCTAACAACAAATTTAAAATTGCTCAGTGCCTTTGTTTGACTCAGTTGACGTTTAGTTGGACATACAATTGACCATTCCCTATACTATTCCACTTCCTTTCTCAACAGCGCAAAATCGCATTGATCCTCTCGGAAAAATTCAAAATCTCTAGACCTCACGAAGACGACAACTTGCCGGAACTCTGCAAATTCAAAACCAGGCACAGCTCTAACACTCGCTTCCCCAGAAAAAAAAAAAAAAAAAAAATAAGCAAAACAAACTATGTGTGTGTGCAAAAAGAGAGAGAGAGAGAGTCTGGGAGGACCTTGTGAACTAGCTTTTCCCGGCCGACGATCCTGAATTTGTTGGAATTGACGGAATCGTGCGCTGACAACTTGTCGTCTTCCTCAGCCAGTCAACCTTGTGCTTGACATCATCGGTCTTCTTGACGGCATCGGCCTTCTTAGTTCGTCGGAAGACGACGACGACGAGCGGCGGTGGGAGTAGATCTTCTCCATAAGTGACGACTGTGTCATATGTCGGTGGGAGTAGATCGAACAGTTTTAGAGGGATAGAAAAAGAGACAGGAAGGGGAGATCTGGTAGGAAGGAGAGGTGGGCTTCGTACTCTGGTTCCGTAGCTGCCATGGCAGAGAGAGAGAGAGAGGAGTAGTTGTTAATTAAAATGAGGGCAATACTGTCAATTGATGTTAGATTGGGTAAATGGGAGTAAAAAACTCCTAGTAGAGTAAGTAGACAATTTTTAGGCTAAAATTGGGTAAGTGGTCATGGCCCCTAAATACTAACTATGGACATTAATTTAACGTGAAATCTTATAAAAATTAAATTAAATTAAAAATAGGTGCCTTTTCTACTGTAGTTCAAATTTTTTTGGGCTTGGATTCTTCAGGTCCGATTAGGAGAAAAGAAAACAATGTATCATAGACTATTTTGGGCCTTGTACAGCAAATCTCTTGGGTTCGTTGTTTCCGAATTGTGACCAACAAATCTTCATTTTGAGTCACCCATTAAACATTATCTTTTCAATTGGTCTGCACTTTTTAGTGATTTTTGAGATATTAAAAAATAAATTGAAGGTCGTTAGTCATTCGACTGTTACGAACAAAGTGATTAGTTTGTGTAGCAATTAAGATCTTCAAGATGAACTATGTAAATCTGAATAATTGATGGTTTGTTAGTCATACAATTGGGTGAAGGAGCAGGTTGGCCTTATAAATTATCTTATTCTTTGATTATTAAACTTCATTTAAAAAAACGATTCATTCACTTAGTTTCTTCATTTGCAACCTTTATGCCTTTATTTTGAATTGTTTAATCTGCAAAAGTTAAAGTTCAAAAATTATTATCTGTTTTGCTCACAAGAAAATTAAAAAGAAAGAACAAAGAACAAAATTATCTTGTACTATAAGACGAGATTTTAGCTTTTTTTTTTTTTTTGGGAAAGTGGAATCAAGTTCCATTATATTAACGACGTCTCACCGTCAAGCTAGAAGGTTTCGAAAATCCTTCATAATACATCTTTAGATAATTTCAACAAACAATATCAAAAAGAAAGAAGTGTCGATTGTGTCGTCATATTAAGAAGAATAATTTGAAGATTGGAAATTTATATTCTTAAAGATGAAATTACTCGTAAATGACTTTTTTGGATATATCAGGTTTCTCGATCAAAATCTCGGATGAAACCCTAAACACAGATTGACATAATTTGGCAAGCTATGTAATTTAGTGATTTATAAAGCTTATATAAAATATTAAAATGAGAAGCTTCGACTAATTTAAGCCTCCTCTACATTCTGCCATATGCTACCATGTTCTTGACCAGGGGCGGATCCAGAAATGTTTCTCAAGTAAGGTAAGACTCAAAGTAAATAGTAAGGATATATTCAGTAGGTCTATATATCCTATGAAGCTTGCCTATTTTGCCCGTTTCTACCATATTTCTGCCAGTTTTGCCTTATTTATGCCATTTTCACATATATATAGTTTGTCTATGTCAAACCTATTAAGGATATATTCAGTACCAAACTTGCCTATTTTACCATATTTCGGCCCTATTTCTGCCATTTTTGCCCAGCTTGCTTATACCAAATCTATGTAAACTCAAAAATCCAGTCTAATCAAGTGCCTAAGCTGGGCTCTATGTGCATCCGCCCCAGTTCTTGACCTTATCTTTTATCCCGTACAGAAATTGGAAATATGCACATCTCCATGACCTGCTCAACACCAGAGGTCCACAAACTCCCCAGAATCCTGTAATGAAACCAAGAGCCACAGAAATATGCCACCATGGAAGTTCACTACCATTATGGACATCTTCGGTCCTGTTATTTATACCACTTCTATTCATCTGTTCGCAATTAATTGGAAGTGGTGCTCCGCAAAGTCCTGGGTTACCCTCAAATGCAGTGGCACTAAAACCCTGGAGCTGGGTGCTTGATGGTATTTGTCCTTGGAGATTATTGTATGCAACTGCAAATGATGACAAGAAATGAAGACTTGATAGTGAAGCTGGGATTCCCCCTGACAATTGGTTTCTTGAGAGGTCTAATCTCTCTAAGTTTGTGAGGTTAGATATCTGGTTTGGAATGCCGCCAAGCAAGTTGTTGAGGCTAAGATCCAGCTTCTGAAGAAGTTGCAATTGACCAATCTCAGTAGGTATCCTTCCACTTAGACTGTTGTCACTGACGTATATTTCTCTCGGAATATTGGACAGATACTTGTACTGCAAGGCATTTACGGACGCGTTGGTGCCAAGGGAGTAGATGGGAAGTTCAAAATAACCATGGCCTGTTTGAGTTGCAGCCTTTTGTGGTGATATCAATGCTTGTAATCTGCAAAGCTCCTTGGGAAATTCACCTGAAAGTGAGTTATTACTCAAGCGTATAATGGACAGATTTGGAAGAGTCCCTAACCAACCAGGAATCGTGCCAGTGATTCTATTAGAAGACAGGTCCAGGAGTTCGAGTTTCTTCAGCTTTGACAGCCATAATGGTATTTGACCTGTAAGTTGGCAATCGGGTAAACCAAAAACCCTAAGGTTTTGGAATGCAGAATCAATCATTAATCCATCTCCATCTGGCATTTCTTCACCTACAAAGTTATGTGACAGAATGAGTACCGTGAGACTTTTGCTACTCATCAGTATCTGCATTGCACCTGTGACATTGGTCAGTCTATATTGAGTAAGGGAGAGGAAAGACAGGGATTTCAGTGATAAAATCTCGGGTTTTATTTCTCCTTCTAGATCATTCGAGCTCAGTCGCAATGCTTTCAGAGATTTGCATGAGTAAAGGCTTACTGGCCAGGTACCGGTGAAGTGATTTCCCGCAAGGTCAAGTTTACTAAGTTGAGTGAGTCTGGAGAAATTAAGCTTGGAGATATCTCCTCCCAATTTGTTGAATCCCAGATTCAGCTCTATAAGGGTTGTGCAATTGATCAAAGATGGTGGCAGAGAACCTTGTAGATTGTTGAAATGAAGGATTAAGAGCATCAACATGGAGAGCTTCCCAACATTGAGAGGAAGCAACCCTGTCAGCTTATTGAAGTAGAGCTCTAGAATTCTGAGGTTGGTAAGATTGACAATGCTGTTACTAATGGGTCCGAAAAGATTATTAGAAGGTAATGAGATTTCTTGAAGTGTTGGAACATTGTAAATGTCACTAGGAAGGGGCCCTGAAAGATTATTGAAACCGGCACGCAGGACCTCAAGCTTGGAGCAGTTTTGTAGTCCAGGAGGAAAGATTCCACTGAATCGATTGGAAGAGAAATCCAATAGTCTAACCGAAGAAGAATGAAGACAGATAGAGGATGGTATTTGACCTGTCAGGTAATTGTTGCTGACATTTACACTGCTCAAATTCCACGCATGCTGGAGGAATGAAGATGGAATTGTGCCTACGATTCGGTTGTTGGATAAATCCACTACTCGGATATATCTGAATGGTAGAGACAAGGGTAACTCTCCAGTGAGAACGTTGTAGCTTAAATCAAGGGATTCAAGATGATTCAAGGACAAGAACAATTCAGGTTCGAGTGAACCAGAAAGTGAATTACGGGAGAGATTGAGGTGGGAGAGCTTTGTGAGGTTTCTGAGAGAGCTAGAAATGCCTCCTTGGAGCCCTTTGGAAGGCAACAACAAATGTGTCACTCTACCAGCCATATCACAAGTGATGCCTTCCCAGTTGCAACAATCATTTGAAGACCAGTTTAAAGCAGAAAAGGGTATGTGAAAAGATGGCAAAAGTGAGTCGCGATCGACTTTGTTGCATGCATAGATAGTGGTGACAGTGGAGATGAAAAAGATGAAGAGGATGACATAAAGAGTCTGAAATTTTGGGTGCCCTAACATTGTTCTTGTTGAATTTGTTGTGCAGAACTACATTGCTCATTAACCCGCGGTTTGCTTGTATATATATGAACAATTCCTAGTTTGAAGCATAAGAAAACGGAACAGCAGTTATATTTGAAAGTCTTGCTTTCTGCGCATATTAGTATGAGCAAGGTATTAAAAAGCGCGCCTTGAGGCTGAAAAGGCGCGAGGCGCATGAGAAAAATGAGTGTGCTTTGCTGGCGAGGCGCAGAGGCGGCGAAGCCGCTAAAAACGCGTCCAGAGGCGTTCAACGAGGACGCTCAGGAAAATTTTTTTTTTTTTTTTTTTTAACACCAAAACGACGTCGTTTTGATGTTTGGAATTAAAACTACCTTAGGTCTCGAGCTGAAGTCATTTTCGACTTCCTTGAGCGTCCTTCATCAAAACTCCTACTCGTTCACTTCCAAATCTCAATTCCCAAGCATCAAATTTGATAAAATGATCAAGAGCCCATTGGTTTTCTCAAGGATTTGGCTTTAAAGGAGGCTGTCTGCAGAATTGGAGCAAGAAATTTTCACTCTCAGAGTTGATTTGATTTGAAGAGTTTAAGGTATGAATGTTTATCAATTCAATGTTGCGATCCAATTCATTAAGTCTTGCTTTCTGCGCATATTAGTATGAGTATATGACTTTGAACATATACTGTAGATCGGAGCATTTTCATTTTTGGTTTGAAAATTCTTGTTCTACCGATTTTGGTAGCTTCAGTGAGAATGGACATGTTTACATCGGTTGGTAGCATTTTTATTCAGAAATGTTGAATAAAAGGGTTTACATTGACTTCGGCAAGGCGTGCAAGCATTTTCATTCACATACACGAATGGTGAAGGAAATTGACTCTGTAAATTGCCAAATGGAAGATAATTTAGTGTAGTTTTATAAAAACAAATGAATTTTGGGAAAGGAGTGTACGGAATCTCAAAAAACTCCAAAGTCACGCTTTTAATGAATAATGTGTGCTAATGAAATGTGTAGTCGGTCACCGAGATGAATATTAATTACTTTGATTTCTCAGGACAATGCACCAGAGGTGCATAAGCCCGGCTCCGTTGAGTCTAAATACAGGAGTCTTGTCTTCCAGCACCACTAAGAGCAAGTCCACCGGTTTGTTTTTAACCGGTCACCAGCTAGATTTGGTGAGGTGGTGACCAGCCAAACACCAAAAACTTGCTTCCACCGGGCCTTTCTTGACTGAGTCGAAGAAAAAGGGCAAAGCACTAAAATTATGACCAGTCGAAGGAGACGTCAGCGATAGACATGCAGAGAGAGACGCAGAGGAGAGGACTCGTGGAGGTGACGCACGAATGCGGTTTAGCCGGAGGACGATTTGCTCCGCCTGGGGTTGCTTCGATCTCGGCCTAGGGGCAGCGTCTAGGCGGGCTGACGCCACGGAGCGGCCGGACGAGGTGAGGCAACCTCGGGGGAGCTGGGTCCATGGACGGAGGACGCCGGAGGAGGGAGAAAAAGGCGGGTCGGGTCGGACGAAACCCGCCAGGTCTGGGGGGGAGAGAGAGAGAGAGAGAGAGAGAGAGAGAGAGAGAGAGAGAGAGAAAAAATTTCGTCCTTTGAAACAAAACAGAAATTTTTTTTTGCTATTTATAGAAAATTTTCAGATTTAAAAAATTCATAATAAATTCATACGAACTCCAAATATTGCATTCCATATATGCACGAGATCGTATCGACGAGCTCTACAACTTTCATGAAAGAAGTTTTCCCAAATTCTGAACATATAAAAAGTCAATTTTCACAACCTCTTAAATGACATTTGTTTCGAAAATAAAAATCGATTAGAAACTGAATTTCTCGTACAACAACTAAATAACGTTGTATTGTATTTATTCCTAGTTTTTCATTTATGTACGAAAAAAAAACGGGTGGAAACCCATGTCCAGTGGCAGTGAACAGTTACTTGACTGGTCAACGCCTTGACTTTTCGACCTTGACATTTATTGACTACGGGTGAACTTGCTCTAAAGTGTAAGAAATTTTCCAGGTAGGCATCGATCGGGGTGGAACTGAAAAACATTTTGGACCAAAAGTCAAAGCCCTGATGAATGATGCCGTCATCCAGAAATTGGAATTAGGTCTTTGTTAACAGCAAAAAGTAACTTCGACTTAACACCTCATCCATTGAATGGTCTGGAAAACCCGTAACAACTGCCAGCTTTGAAAATTCAGAATGAAATTTAATATATATATATATATATATATATACAAGCATATATAAACAATTATATCTCTGATCTCTCAAAGAAAAGGAAATTAAAGAAGGAAATGAATCAACGTACCTTATATATATATATATATATATATATATATATATATAATATATATATAGACACACACAAAGTGCTTATCTACTAAGGACATCTGCATATATTAAAATAGGGAAAAATTCACCAACGGTGTCAGGACAATTTGGTGACTTTCACAATGATACCTGAACTCTGAATGTTATCAATGTGATACCTAGACTTGACTTTTCGTATTATCGTCATACCTGTAGCGAACTTCCGTCACGTCTCCGTTAATTGTGAGCACGTGTGACTCACGTGAGCCCAAAAATGAGGGCAAAATGACATTTTGCCCTCAGTTTGTTTTAGGGAAAAATTCACCAACAGTGTCTGGACACTTAGAGGACTTTCATAATGATACATGAACTTACAAAGTTATCAATGTGATACCTAGACTCATTTTTTCGTATCAACGTCGTACATACGACCAATTTTCATCACGGAGCCGTTAAATTTTGCACGTGAGTAACTTAATGAATACAAAAAGGAACGATGTACCCTCAAAAGTCTTTTTTTCTTTTTCTTTTCTTTTCTTTCTTTCTTTATTCTTCTTCCTTCTTTCTTTCTTTCTTTCTTTCTTTCTTTCTTTCTTTCTTTCTTTCTTCTTCTTCTTTTTTGGTTTCTTCTTCCCCTGATTTGAATCATCAAGATTCAAATCATCTTGCATGTCCGATTCCCACCGCCGATTGCCGATCAAACACCGCCGTTGCGTCTCAATCCACCTTCATGCACCGCAGATGTTTTTGGTTCCCCCCACTTCAAATCCTACAGCAAATTGAAATTGTGCACTGAGGCTTCGCCGCTCACTCCGAGTTCATCCCCGCCGCCGCCGCCGATGACTTAGCCACCACCACTATCATTCTCTCCTTCAACCCCCTTTTATACACCATTGATCAGAAACTCAGACCTCGCCAGCCCTCCACTCTCAAATCACAGCTCCAATCCCACCCCACCATCCTCTCCGTTGTTCCCGACATGCAACACCATCCTCCCCTACAACTTCATCGGTCTAGCTGACAACTTCGGCCTCTAGCCCAACTTCGATAAGAGGCAATTGTAGGCAGACAAAGATTAACAACTTCGGCCTCCACACCATCCTCACCTGCAGAAAATTCGAGCTGTTCTGATTCACCAACTCTGCCACTCCGCTGCTACCCACCATTGTGCCTCGCCGATTAGCAGACAAAGAAGTCGGGGCCTCTACCATTGAGAAATGGAGGCTCGCGTTCTGCGTGTCCTGCGCGGCGGATATCAGCACTGTCGGAGAAGATGTTGTCTGAACAGAAATTGAGTTTGGGTTCCACAGCGGTAGCTCGTCGAGCTCATTGATTGCGGCCTTGGCTTTCTTGATGAGCTAATCGACGGCCTTGCTGGGCCGGTAGTATCTGAGCCGGTCTTGCGCATCGTAGAATTGAATGGCAGTGTGGGCGGCGAGCCGGACGCGATGGTCCCTGGGGCCTTTGGCGGTGCAGACCTTGCTGTGGCGGTCCTTCCGGCCGGTGGCCCTTAAAATGTGGCCTCGAGCCTCCACGATTTCGCTGGCGGTAGAGGAAGAAGCAGACCTTATCCCCAAACCCAATAGAGAAGCAGCGGAGGACGACGTCATTGCGCGGTGGTGGAGGTTGTTGTGGCTCTCCTTCATTTTTCTTCCTGCATATTCGATGGTGGGTTCTCTGAAAGCGGTGGTGTTGGCAATGAGAGAATAAGAGAATAAAGAAACCGAAAAAGAAGAAGAAGAAGAATAAAGAAAGAAAAGAAAAGGAAAAAAAAAACTTTTGAGGGTAAATCGGTCTTTTTTTCTTCATTAAGTGACTCATGTGCATCGTACGTGCAAAATTTAATGACTCAATGACGGAAATTGGTCGTAGGTACGACGTTGATATGAAAAAATGAGTCTAGGTATCACATTGATAACTTTGTAAGTTCAGGTATCATTCTGAATGTCCCCTAAGTGTCCAGACACCGTTGGTGAATTTTTTCCGAGGGTAAATTGGTCCTTTTGTCTTCATTAAGTAACTCACGTGCATTGCACGTGCAAAATTTAACGGCTTCGTGACGGAAATTGGTCGTAGGTACGACGTTGATATGAAAAAATGAGTCCAGGTATCACATTGATAACATTCAGAGTTCAGGTATCATTGTGAAAGTCACCAAAGTGTCCAGACACTGTTGGTGAATTTTTCCCATTAAAATATGTTGATTTTCTTGATAGATTCACTTTTCAATCGCATATCCACATCTCGACCATTCAGTTTTTATGTTCTAATGTGTCACGCCCCGATTTTCAATCACAATTAATAATATAATTTTAATCAACACAAATACTTCGAGCGTGATGGTTCGAACATCAAGACTAAATACCACTAAATTTTTTTCTTTAAACAAGGCAACTAACGATGTCCTGAGCCCACAATGTGAATATAGACTCGTTCTTTAGAGCCACATATTACATTACACAAAGTTCACAAATTAAGTTGTGTTAACAAATAAGTAAACGCTCATTATGAGCTTACCACGAAACGGAAGTTTAATAAAATTAGAGTACGCAAAATTAGCTTCTGACTCCTACCACTGCGACCACAAGACTTCAACTTCAGCCACGATTACCTTGGCCTACAGGATTAACCCCTACACCGTCGAATAGTGCATCGGGTTGCAACAACAAACCCAGTAAACTGTTGAAACCTTGTATAAGTAAACTCAAAACAACAAAATAGAACGAATACTTTAGTCATCTCAATCTAAACAACAATAAACATATATCACAACCACAGCCATCGGTTTCATATCCTTCCATATCATGCTTACATAAGTCAACTCGTGACTAAAACTACATGCTCTGAATCTCAACCTAGCATCCAATTACACAATTTCAGTCAAACAAAACTACCTCAACTAATATTTAAAAATCATTGAAACGTATAACTGAGAATTACAAAAACAAACTCCTTTCCTCTCGACCTGAAAACCTTTGTCATCAACGTGACATCAAAGGTGAATATCAACAAATCACTTTTTGATCCTCTCCACAGAGAACAATCGTCACCACTATGGCCCTTCAGATCATTCAAACCCTCAACAATAAATCCAAGATGAAAACAAGGCAATCACAATTAAAACAAGGTAAATCAATTCATAGTAATCCCTATGTGAAGTTTAGTTTAGGAGGTTACATTAAAACAATCAATTCAAATCATAGTAATCATCACAACTCCATACTCTCGCATTTGTATGTAGCTCCAATCTTTATAGCAACTGCTCAATCTTGTTAACTTAATAACAAACCTACCTCCTTCACAGAGAAATCATCATAGCAACCCTCTCGATCGTTATTAAGTACTTAATAACAAACCAACTTCCTTTACAGAGTAATCATCACACAGATTTAGCCCGTCATCGCACATATTTTCCCACATGCTTTACACATCAATCATCACAAAGATCATCACCAAAGATTATCACACTGATTTCGCCGCTCATGACACAGATATTTCCACACATACTACCATATCTTAAATCACAAAATTAAGATGGTCATGCTAGACCCATGGTATCTCAACTGATGACATTCTACAATCACAACTCAATACACAATTTCACCATTCTCAAACAATAATGAACTCAATTTTAAAATATTGTTTTGCCTCATACTTCTATGGTCATTCCGGACCAAAACATTTAAGAAGGTCACTCGAGACCCAAAAATGTTACACAATCTCAATACTTTTCAAAACAATAGAAATCATCATTTCCAGAATATATTGTTTCCCAAAAAGTCACACCCCAAAAACATATGAACTTAAATCACAAATATTGCTTGCATCACAACAATTCTCACCAATACATATATATTTCACGTAAATACACACACACACACACATAGTCATTCACTCAGGAATGCTACTAATACCAATTATAGTCACAGTTAAACGAATAACTCCAAGACGATAAGGTAACTTTGTTCGTAAATGAAAACATTGTGAGATTTACTCACCTTTGAATTCCACTGCGTCTTCACACACTAACCAAGATGAGCACAAATCGCCACAATCCACTCAACACAATTCTGTCACGTACCTAATCACATACGTCTCATCTCAGTACACGTAACACAAAGCGATTAAAGTTCGAAACCTTTGTTTGAACTAAAACCCGAAAGTAACGCCAATCATGGCGGAACTTCATCCAAGACCACCCAAAGTCTTCGGAACACTCCTAGGATCAATATGTCAAAATGACAAGTCAATCCAATGTTCGGATTCTCACGGATTGAAAACCGAGGTAATTGGAATTACGAAAAAACCGTAAAATTTTAAACGATCTCCAAAAGTTACAAACCATATATCAAAACGCTCATATCGACTGGTGGATGCTACTGGTGATAGAAAATTCCCCAAACATGGCCGGACACCCTGCCATAGGCCGCTACGCTTGAGCCCCAAGCGTCGCAGTGCCAAACTTCACTCCAGCTCAATCCGACCGTCCAACATGGAGAGCTCAACACAAGGATCACCTGGAGTTTTGGCCGGTTCGGTCTAGATCGTCGCTGATCACCACCGCAAGCCAAAAACACTGTTTATCTAGAGTTGAAGTCCCTCATGTGCAAATCGCTTAACACCACCACCAAGGATCGAAAGAGGACGCTGCCAGGAGCAAAACGCAACAGTTTCGAGTCTTGTAGTCATGGGAGCACGGAGAACCAACCGGGTCCTCACCGCCTGACTTTGGAGCTTTGAGCCATTGCAGTGGATGAGAATCGGTGCAAGCCACCACTTCAGAGAGGACCGGGAGGAGGAGACAAAGAGATCTGGGTAGGTGCCGTGGTCGGAGGACGCTGGAATCAGAAGTTACTGTCAGGTCAGGTCGGGTGGAAAACTTCTGGATCGTAGGGTTTCGAGGAGAGAGAACGAAGAGAAAGGATTTTTCCAAAAAGAGAAACTTTCCGAAAATATCACAACTCATTTTCTAAATTAGGAAGTATCTATTTATAGCAGTTTCTCAAAATAGTATAAACTTCCGCTGACTATAACTTTCTCATACGATCTCCGATTCATGAGTGCCGCGTTTCCACGAACTTGTATCGACACGCTTTACGACTTTCATGAAGGAAGTTTCAGGAAAAACTCAACGAATAAAAAAGTCAACTCCTTGACCCCTCGAAAATAAAACGTTTCGGGTAATTATTCATCCAAAACACTCCCACACCATCCTCAAACCACGAAATTGTCTTAACAACAAACTTAATAATTTTCAGAAAATCATCAAAAATTAATGACAAATTTTTGGGGTATTACATTCTACCCTCCTTAAAGAAATTTCGTCCTAAAATTTAAGCGCACTACCCAACAATCAGGTATGGCTAACTCAACCTCAAAATCAGTCCTTGTTCCCCATCAAAATTTCTCTTGTCATGAATCTTCCACAAGACATTGAACAAGTCAACTTCCCTCGATCCAAGTTGCTCTATAATCCCGTCTGCAATACAAGCCGATTATCAACAATGGTTACATCAACATCCCTTTCAAGTGTACTACGATCAAACACACTGGATCCATCGTAGTTTTCATCTTCATCATAGGCACATCAATATGTTCCGCACAATAGGAACACTAGGAGATAAGGCAAACCCAAATGCCGAATCTCCACTTCTCACAAAGATCGTAACAGGTCCAGTAGACCTTAGTTTTAACTTCGCTTTGAGGTAAAACACACAAGCCTCTCCCAATTAATCTCCCTCATCACCTGCTCCACCTGTTCAGTTCGTCAACAATTGGGGGATAACAGGCTGCACTCGCACTTCGAGTAATTCTTTGTAGTTCCTAGAACATTCTTAAATTCTCGAAGTAAAACATGTTTAGATCAAACAACTGATACATCTACAATACCATATATATATAGGGCCCGTCTACTAAGGGATCTTTTTTTTTGTTGCCATTTTTTAGAGATCCCTTGTGGGACTCACTTTTCGGTCGAATTTCGGCATCTCAACCGTTCAGTTTTTTTGTCCTAATTAATGTAGAGATCAAATCTGCAAATTCTGACTCTGCATCTTCGCAGCTATCATCTCATCGAGGATCTCATGAGCCTTGTTTGCATCATAAGTGTAAGTCGCGAATTCTGGCTTGGTGAATGCTACAGACTTAAGCTTGATCAGTTCTTTGTTGAGCTTCAATTTCTTGAGCGTAGAACTCTTCTTTCCTATCAGCTCCAAGGCAGATACCTCATCCTCTTCAAAAGCTTCATCTTTCTCATTCCCCTCCTAAGTTGGGTAGTAAGGATCATAGCCAGGCGGTTTGTAATTGAGAGCTGCAACTATTCTATTCTTGCCAAGAACATAAGTCTTTTTAGTAGCATTCTTTCTGGCATCTGTCTCTCTAAGGAGGTGCTCAAAACTAGCTACCTCTGTGATCAACTCACTCATAGAGTTGAACATGTTGCCATGCTGCTTCTTGCACTTGCGTCTTTCCAGACCCTTGATTGCCAGCTTAACCAATTCTTTCTCGGGGAACACGTACCATATTCAACTTTGCCTTTTGAATTTGGAAGCGTTGCAGGTATGTAACAACAGATTTAGTGAGCTGTTGAGACATCTGGGTGAGAGAGGCTAGATCGACTTGAGGCTTGATGGCTCTATAGGTTTCCCTAAAGAGCTTCTCCATCGCGGGCCAGTCGGCCACTGAACCCGGTTTCAACTTGGAGAACCAAGTGAACCCAGGCCCTGATAGTGAAGTGGCAAAGATTTTACACGTTAGGCTGTCATCATTTGCATACTGGCCACATTGCACCTTGAACTTGGCTAGATGTGCTACAACACTATGTGTATCCTCCCTCGAGAAAGTAGAGAATATGATATTCTTATAGCCCTTAGGAAAGGGTGCAAGCATAATGTGAGGAGGAAAAGGGCCTTGATAAAATGTATTAAGGTCAGGCCTCTGAGTGACCGCCTTAATCATCTCCTCTACCTCCTTTCTCCTGATGTAGTTTGGATTAGGAGGGGTGTCTGTTACTGCAGCCTGCTGGATCAACTGTGGAGTAGGGGTAGCCTGGGTGATGGGTGGAACTAGTCTAATCCTAATGGTATATGGAGTGCGTGATGGCTGTAGGGTAGGAGTTTGAATGAACTGGTCCTTGACCAAAGCAGTAATCCAGACCAAGTGACTATCCTCAACTAGGCCGAAAATAACCCTCCGGCAGCTCCTGGTAATAGTTCTCTGCACCATCACGTATTGTTATACTGACATAAGTTGACAGGGTCTGTTGAGGTGCCTTCGCCTTGCCTCTGGACCTTAGATTTCTTAGTCCTAAAGGTTGCAGCCTTTCCCTTACCAATGATCAGAGCCCTCTTAGATTTAGTGGATGAAGAATTTTGTCCCAAAGGAGGAATCACGATTGCAATATCATTAAAATCTTTCCTTGCATTTGGGGGCACATACTTCCTCGTACTAATAGGCTCAATAGGCTCGATGGGTGTCTTCCTAAGCAAATCCTTCACGTGGTCCAACTCACCTTTCTGCGAACCGACTTGAGTTGAGACATTATTCACCATCGCAGCCAAGCTGGACCCTTCTTTTAGCAAGGCTGAGAACTCCGCAACAAGGCTCGCGGAGCGCTGAGCAGCCTGCTTATTGCTTTCCACGATGCTCTCCTGCAATTGCTGCACGCTTGCGCTTATGATCGCCCTAGACTTGGCGAGTGGTTCCATCTTTATTTCCATGATATTGTTCATAAACGCAACTTTCTGCTTTATCGTGGCGTTCTCTGGCTCAACAATGAAACCAAGATCACCAGACGCAGAAGAATCGCTCGTAGTGGTAGTGTTGATGGCAGCAGAAGCATCAGCGGTCTCTGTATGCTTTGCAGCAGCATTCTCACCCTCAGTAACAAGCTCATTGATCTTATCTCCAACCCTGGGATTTGACGGCGGACTTAAAAAGCCACCTACAGATGCTTGACGCCTAACCATTTCGGATAACGGGTGCATCCTCTGTAGGACCTGAAATTGTATTCGGCTATGAAACTAGGGCGAATCTTATAGATACTTCGGTTTCAGAAAGACCACGACAAGCAGCGCGAGAGTGTGGCCTGTAAATAAAGGTCTTGTGCTTTAGGCAGTTCAAGTAAACCCTTTGGTAAGGATTGTTCCTTGACTTCCTAATGATGGCGAACACAAAAACACACTAGAGCAAGTCCCACTGGGCGTGCCAAAACTTTTGGTTGCGACCAAGTTTGGGCTAGCAAACAGTCTTTTTTTGCTGGTGATGATGAGCGAGCGTGCCAACACCGTGGGTGTGATAGTCGGGGTGTCCTTTGACCTGACTTTTTCTTCAAATGTCGTGGATGAGGAGAGCACCAACCTCGTCACTAGTTCTTTTTTATGCCTTATGAATATTGATTTTTAATGTTATCTCTTGCGTCACCGAATTGATACTCAACGTTATAGGTTGAGCAGAGCAATCACCGGGAAGTAGGAGAAAGCACCGGTTTTGCTAAAGCATGACTTTAGCTTCGCTGGTTTCAACTACGTTGAAGGTAGATTACTCCGGAGAGACTTTGGGTAATCTGAGAGATTAGTTGATTGAGAAGCATTTTTTGGCCGCAGGTATCGGCCCGGTATGCTAAATCCTCTAAGGATCTTGCCAAAATTACTTTTGGGCTCAAACAACGGGTCCGCCATCAATAATAACATCCATGAGCCAAGCGAGCCTAACCCTTAACCACCTTAATCGCACTTTTTTTCGGGCTACAGAACGAGACCAATCCCAAAACTAGTCACCGTGAATTCCCACCACCAACACTGAAAACAACCATGTCACCTTCTTCGACACCGTGTGGTTAAACTGCCAGACCACGTGCAAGGGTAAATCTCTGTTATATTGACAATAAGAAACCACCGATAATACTACATGTAGTCTTTGGGAATAACGGTAAAACAATGGCTCATCAATCAATCTAATCCAAGAGTCACCATACCTCTTTATAGCCAATCTCAAGAAGAAAATTACCCCCTTCAACACCATAATCCAAAGCCACCAAACCATGCCATGTGCAGGAGCTCTTCTCCAGTACCATGACCACACAAAAAAAGTATAGAAATTCCATGGAATAGATACCATATATAAACCTAGCACCATTATAATACTAGGACCCCTAAACCCTAACTCAACAGAGAAGGGACTGAACCAACCTAAAGAAAAAACCAACTTGAAAAAACAAATCCTAATACAACCTAAAGAAGCTAATGTGAACAATCACCATCTGTAGAAAAGCCGTCATTGGACAGCGAAGAACCACCGCTACCAGATTGGGATATGCACGATCAATTTCTCCTAAGAACTGATATGCAGAGAACACCCCACAATGAAACCACCATGTGTGATGACCTGGATTTCTGTTATTTAATTTTGGTAATTATTAATGGACCAGTTGTACGAATAATTGTTATTGTGCTTTATTCGTAGGTTGTTTGTGAAGTGGAATGGTTTTTCGTACTTGTAATTATTCGAATTTCACAGTTTAGAGGGGTCGTGTGAAGTTTGACTTTTTATACGTTGGGATTCTCAGAAAACTTCCTTCACAAAAGTCGTAGAGCGCGTCGATACGAGTTCGTGGATATGTGGAACGCGGGAATCAGAGTTTGTATGAGAAGGTTATGGATAGCGGAAGAAGTTTCCGTTTTAGTATAAATAGAGAAAAATCAGAAATTCTTTCATAATTTCAAGTTTCCATTTCTGGAAACCTTTTCTCTCTCTCTTTTCTCTCTCGGTCGATACCTTCAGTGTCTGAGTTATCCGGCTGACCCGACCTGAACCCGGAGATCCGACCCGGCCGGAACTCACAACTCCGGCGACCTCTGGCCGTGAAATTTGGACAGCTGGTTCGCCTCCTCCGTCTGGTGGTCTCTGTGGTGTTCTTGTCACGCCCCTGATTTTACACACATGTAAATCGATATATATAACCCCATAATTATATATGCGTGAACGTTCAGCCATCAATACAAAATACCTAGAAACTTTTTCCCTTTTAACCCAAGTACATATTGATGCCCTGAACCCACTATCTCAATATTGACCCACTCCATAGAGTCATATATTACATAAGCTTACGAATTAAATTGTCAACAACAAAATAAAACGTAAATGCTGCTCAGAGTTAACTATACAACGGAAGTCCTTATTAACGGTAAAGTTACAAAAATGGCTTCCTACCGTAAAGCTGCAAAGGCGCTACCTCCGCTCCAGCCCCGATTATCCTAACCTGCAGGATTAACCCCTACACCGTTTGAATAGTGTACCGGGTTGCCACACAACAAACCCGGTAAGCTTTTGCAAGCCCGTATGAGTAACTCAAACCACACATGCACAACTCACGCCAAAATGAGGAAAACAACTCACGCTTTGATTCCTTAAAACACGAAAGAAAGGAGAGTAACTCACACTTTAATTTCCTTTCAAATCGAAATAAAAGAAAGCAACTCACACCTTGTTTCCTTTTAAAACGAAACATAGAAAACAACCCACACTTGAATTCTATCAATAAAACATAGAAAACAACTCACACCTTGAATTCTATCAATAAAACATAGAAAACAACTCACACCTTGAATTCTATCAATAAAACATAGAAAACAACTCACACCTTGAATTCTATCAATAAAACATAGAAAACAACTCACACCTTGAATTCTATCAATAAAACATAGAAAACAACTCACACCTTGAATTCTATCAATAAAACATAGAAAACAACTCACACCTTGAATTCTATCAATAAAACATAGAAAACAACTCACACCTTGAATTCTATCAATAAAACATAGAAAACAACTCACACCTTGAATTCTATCAATAAAACATAGAAAACAACTCACACCTTGAATTCTATCAATAAAACATAGAAAACAACTCACACCTTGAATTCTATCAATAAAACATAGAAAACAACTCACACCTTGAATTCTATCAATAAAACATAGAAAACAACTCACACCTTGAATTCTATCAATAAAACATAGAAAACAACTCACACCTTGAATTCTATCAATAAAACATAGAAAACAACTCACACCTTGAATTCTATCAATAAAACATAGAAAACAACTCACACCTTGAATTCTATCAATAAAACATAGAAAACAACTCACACCTTGAATTCTATCAATAAAACATAGAAAACAACTCACACCTTGAATTCTATCAATAAAACATAGAAAGCAACTCACACCTTGATTTCTATCAAATCGTTAATAAGGAAAACAACTTGCACCTTGTCCCCATAAAAACCATTAATAAGGAAGCAACTCACACCTTGTTCCCTAAAAATACGTAATGTCATGAGTTGTAAATAACCAATTCCCGTTACCCCATGAATTACCTAAATGGCAGACAGATTAGAGCTCTAACTGAAAAACGTAACCACTCATCCGGCCAAAGACGTGGTCACCAGATATTCTGCCCAAGGTCCCAGACCTTCGATCCTCGGGCCGCAATGTCCCGTGGAGCAAAACATTAAAGGAGTCGCACTGGACCCAAAATATTACACAAATCGCAACGCTTTTGAAAACAATCGAAATCATCATTTCCATAATCATTGTTTTCCGAAAAAGCCAAAACACAAAACAATAAAAAGCATCAATTCATGCCTATTGTTTTCATACACAAATCTCAACACTTTTCTCAAATCTAAACGCTTTTCAAAACAAATCGAAATCAATCATTTCCACAAATAATTTGTTTTCCAAAAGCCACACCCCAAAACAAAAAAAAGCATCATTTCATGCATATTGTTTTCATAAAGCCACAAACCACCAAAACATATATATTTCACGTAAACACACTACTACAAATATTGGCTATTAGGACACCCAATAAGGACACATTTTTACTAAGGTGTCCTGGTAACCTTATAAGGACGAGTTAAAAAAAAAAACAGGAACAGGTCATTCACCACTTAAAAACGAATGTCCGGAAATGAAAAGAAAAGTAGGTTAGTTCTCACTCTCCCCTCTAAAGCCGCTGTCTCGTGAAACAGTAAATTCTAGATCTCTTCTCACCACATCGCTCACTTCCCCTTCACCATCAATCTATCAAGCTCTCGAAC
Source organism: Rosa multiflora (assembly GCA_002564525.1). Taxonomy (NCBI): domain Eukaryota; kingdom Viridiplantae; phylum Streptophyta; class Magnoliopsida; order Rosales; family Rosaceae; genus Rosa; species Rosa multiflora. Next base: position 72,981 of record BDJD01006919.1, read on the forward strand.
AGGGGTCGGACGACTCACTTCAGGGTGCCGCCAAGCTTGGGTAGAGTCTCTGTTGTGTTCTCCTCTCTCAGGTAATTTCTTGGTTGCTTCCTCTAACACACACACAAACTTGCCTTTATCTCTCTCTATATATCTCTCGTCTTTAATCTATCTCTGTATATCTAGGGTTTCAATTTGACCTAATTTTTTTTGTAATTTCATTGGAATGGACTCTGCTTCGTAGAGCAATCTCTTCTCATCCTCAAACGCGAGGTGGTATCAATCTCGATCCGATTCTTTTTTTTTTCTTTTACCGAATTGGAATTTTTGAATTTGGGTTTTTGTTTGGGTTTGATAGGTGCTGATGGGTTTTTGTGGGTGATTGCAGATCTGTTCGGACACAAGGAAACACAAGGAGATGATGAGATAAAGGCTGAGTTTTTGTGCCCCTTTTGCGTGAAAGATTTCATTTTCGTCGGGGTGTAATTTTGCAAAGAACAAGGTATAATTATGCAAGGCTTTTTTTTTTTTTTTTAATTTTTTCAATTTGAAGTATGAAGCTTTATGCGTAAACTGGTTCATTAGAGCTTGCTTTGTTGTTAGCATTGTGTAAAGATGCAACCTTTCGAGTTGTGTTTTATTCGCTATAAATGGAACTGTAAGTTTCTGGGTGGCTTTTAGTTGCAGTTTAGGTTAGAAAGGAACAAACTTTGGAGTGTTTGTTTAATTAGTTTGTGATTTAGGTAGTGTTTTTCTTTCCTACAAGTGTCCTTCTATTGTTTTGATGGTAGACAAAGGCATGCAAGTGGCTCAGTTCTGATTCATTCAGTTATTTGAAGATCCGAATTATGTTAGTGATCTATTGTGGTTTCTTTTGATTGGGTTTTTGAGTAAAGCGATCTGTTTATGTTACTGTTGAGTTTTATATCTGACTTTTATGCATGGGTTTGTGTTATTTTTTATAGGTGGAATCAACTCGTGGTAGCATGGGATGGTTACTAACAGCTCAGTTTGTATGACTATTGGAACTATTGGGAGTTGGAATTATTGGGTAGGTTCGATTTTATTGGTTTTATGATCTCTTTTCTGGACTATTGGAATCCTGTTGTTTTTGAGTTGGATTTCTCTAAAGATTTTTATCCACTAAATTAATTGAATCGAGAAAGTGCTTTAAATCTCTCTTTGGTGTTTATGGTGATTATAGGCATAGCATGAATTATTTCTAAATGAACAGAAGCTTGAGTACCTGGATGTCCTACTCATTATCATGTTCTATATGATGAACTTGGCTTGATATCTCATAAATTATAGGCATAGCATCAATTATTACTGACTTAACTTTGAATTTGCTTGTGTAAGGAACAGCTCATCCTACTCATTATCATGCTCTATATGATAAACTTGGCTTCTCAGCTAATGACTTGCAAGACCAAGACCTTGTTCATTCGTTATCATATGTGTAAGTATAATTGTATTCATTCTTGTGTTATTTTTTAGTTTCTGGTTCTGTTGTTATGCTATGGTTGTAAAGAAGTTGAGTAAGTTGTATATCTGATTGCCTATCTTTGAATTTTGTACAGTTACAAAAGGAGCACAATGGCCATATCTGTAGGTAATATATTATCTTCTCTTTTGGGTTGTTTGATATGTAATTGAAATTGGACTCTTGACATATGCTTAAGAAAGTTCAAGGAATTAAGGAAAAGAATTATAGTTTGATGCTTCTTAGTAACTGGACTTAAAATGATTGCTTGCTTGCTTGGGTTCTTCTTTCTGGTAAAGATTCAAGGGGAATGACAGCAACAATTAGTATAAGAGACTAAAACTTGGATTTTGAACAAGTTTGGTGTTCTGTTTTTACTGCAGGGGATCCATATTTATTGTGACTAAATTGAGTTCTATTTCTATCTATATCATTGTATGCGTCTTTTTCCCTTTATTTGAGTTATGTTAAGTTTTGAAGTATGAAGAGATTGAGCCTCCAAATGTGGATCAGCTTTCTAACATAACTGATATTAATAGGTGAACCTATTCCTCCCTGTAACACTACATTACTCATCATTCAAGGTAAACCCATTCCTCACAATCTACACTTGCCTAGAAATTTAACATTATAACGTATTGTTATTAATTTTGCTTTCCAATTTCTCTATGTAAAGGTGTACCACCATTTACTTCTGTGTTCCCTATTCTTAATCGATCGTAAAGAATAACTTAAGGATTCTTTTGTTCTTTGATAATATTATATGGCTGCTAGGAACATAACACATTCATTCTAGCAGTTATCTAATTGTATGTTTTCTGGGTTATTTATTTAGGATATTATTTGGCAAGGAGAAATCAGTGGAGTTAATGCAGTGCTACATTTAGTCATGGTTGATATCCAATCAGATCAGATTAGTGGAGTATTCATTGCATTATTTTTTTTTTCAGATGGGATTGGTGGAGTATTCATTGAGTTATTTTTTCCAGATCATTTTGTAGTCACTTCAGACTTATTTGTATGTATATTATAACCTTTCTGTGAGTAATATAGCCCTTTTGGTGGTTTTAAGATGCTTTGGATATATCTTTTTTTTTGGATGGTTTTCAACTTATAAGTATAAGCAAAGGATGCATGACACTTTCATTTTGTTTTGTGGACACAAGAAATGTGTCCTAGTAGGGAAAAGAGGACACATTTCTATTGATGAGAAAACATTTTATGTGTCCTCTAATAGATACAAGGACACTTATTTTGCATCTTTGAGGACACTGTTTAAGTGTCCTAGTAGAGAAAAGAGGACACATTTATGTTGATATGAGAACACATTTTTTGTGTCCTCTAATGGATTAGAGGACACTTATTTTTGAGTTTTGAGGACACTGTTTATGTGTCTTAGAAGGGAAAAGAGGACACTGTTTCGGTGTCCTTGTAAATGACTTACAAGGACTCCCGGATAGAGGACTCTTTTTTAAAGAGTCCTTGTATGTATTTAAGGACACTGTTTCAGTGTCCTTAAATCATGTTTTTGTAGTAGTGTACCTTGATCCGATATGGTAATTTTCTGAAGTTTGGTGTCAAAGGTTTCACCAATTTTTGATTTGCCCAAAATATCCTTCATAATGAAAATTAAGGGGTCGTGACCACTTACCCAATTTTAGTCCAAAAATTGTCCACTTACTCCACCAAGAGTTTTTTAACCCCATTTACCCAATCTAACAGTGTTTGACAGTATTGCTCTCATTTTAATTAACAAATTACACTCATATCTCTCTCTCCTCCTCCCTCATCTCTCTCTCTCTCTCTCTCTCTCTCTCTCTCT
>BDJD01006919.1:80738-100322 GCA_002564525.1 Rosa multiflora
AATAATTTTACACTTTATCTGTAAATAAATATCTGTATATCCCCAATAAAGTGAAGAAATATCTGTGTAAAATAATTTTTTATAAATATTTATTTACAGATAAAGTGTAAAATTATTCTTTACAGATATTTTTTCACTTTATTAGGGATATATCCTAAATTCTTCACTTTATCGGAGATATGTCACAAATATCGTAGACCAGCGAGCGGCTTTCAACTACCTAGAGTATTTTTTTTGTTTTTATAAACCTATTATAACTTGTGGTGTATAGGTTGAAGACAAAATAATAAAATAAAATAAAACGAAGAAACAAAAAAAATTAAAAAAACGAAGAAACCAAAAAAAGAAAAAAAAAACTAAAAAAAAGGAAAAATTTTTTTATTTTTTTATTTTTTTAAATTTTTATGTTGAAATGACCATTTTAGCCCTCAAAAGTCAAACTTAACGTCAAATTTGGACGGAATAGTAGAAATTGGACACGGCTGATTGAAATTGGAAAGTTTAGGGGGTAAAAATTCAAAATTGAAAGTAGAGGGGGTGAAATGATGACACCCCCAAACCTCAGGGGGGTAAACTGAAATTAATCCTATATATATATATATATATATATATATATTCTTGTGGATGATGTGTGATGAATAATATGCATGATGATGTTCATATTATTGTTGAATGCGACTTTTCATTGAAACAATATTGTAGAAAAAGATGTTTTCTATTGTTTGAAAAGTATTGAACTTGATGTTACATTTTGAGTCAAGCGTGACTCATTTTAAATGTATTGGTCCTTGTACCAAGGGTCACATATGGTGAGCAGGGATAAGGAAAGCCGAACTAGATGGTTGTAATGTTTTAAGTCAAGTGTGACTTACTTAACGTTTGACTTAAGACCAGATGGGGTCTGAAAAGCATAGGTCGCAGATGGTGACCAACGGTTGGTTCCAAGACCAGACGGGGTTTGAAAACCAAGAGTCACAGATGGTGACAGGTTGCAGATGGTGACCAATGGTTGATCCGAGACCAAATGGGGTCTGAAGATCAAGAGTCACAGATGGTGACCAAAGGTTGATTCCGAGACCAGACGGGGTCTGAATGATTATAGATCACAGACGGTGACAGGTCGCAGATAGTGACCAAGGCAAGAAATAGGAAATCACGCAGTTGGCCGGGTTGGTGGGTACAATCAGCTAGAGCGTTAGTGTGTCTGCCATTATAGCTTATTGGAGGTAACGGTCGAGGTTGCTGGAGACTCATAAGAGTGTAGTTTAAAGGAGAGTTCCGAGAGTATTCTTCTTTTATTGTCTAGATGAGACTTGAATTGCTTCTTGATGTTTAAGTTAGCAAATAGAACATTATCACAGCGGTGATTTATGTTGTCCTTTCGGTGGAAAGGATATGGAATCTTAGAAGGAATCATGGTTGCATATTTTCCTTAAGCTGTTTTGTGTGAGTTGTTGATTGATGTTCTTGAGTTACTCATACAGGCTTGCAAAAGCTTACCGGGTTTGTTGTGTGGCAACCCGGTGCACCATTCAAACGGTGTAGGGGTTAATCCTGCAGGTCAGGGAAATCGTGGCTGAAGCTGAGGTAGCTTGTTGACAGCAGGGCGGGTAGGAAGTAAATTTTGTTGTCTTTGCCAATGTATGACTTCCGCTATGTAGTAGCTCTGAGAAGTATTTACGTTTTATTTTGTGATGGCAATTTAATTCGTAAGTTGTGTAATGTATAACTCTATGGAGTGAGTGTATATTGACTTGGAGGGTTCAGGGCATCAGTATGTACTTGATTTAAGGGAAATATGTTCCAAGTATTTTGTATTAATGGCTGAACGATCGCGCATGTGTAATTATGGGATTATATATCGATTTTTATTTGTGTAAAAATCAGGGGCGTGACACCATGAGATATCCACCACCATCCCAACCAAACCCGCTGCCACCACCACTCCCAATCCTTTTGCCGGAACCCTAGATCAACACCTAGGCTCCACCGCTAACAACCAAACCCCTCACCGTAGAAACCCCACCTGAACCCCTTCTGCACATTCATCGTTTGCCAGCCATAACACCTACAAAATAGTCCCAGAGCGGTAGATCGGCAGATCAATCTTCTCAGCCAATGCGGAAAACTCCAAACCAACGTGCTGCCGACGCCCCTCGAAACAGATAACCATAGATCACAATTTCTTCTTCTCCACCATGACGAAACCATCAACCACCCATCCGGCAGCAACCACCATGCACCGGTGAGGCCAGAGGCCTGTGCCTACACTGCAGCGCCGCCTGAGGGGAGCACCAGAAAGAAAACTAAAGAAACCAAGACTTTCGCAAAATTGTTCTATCGTCGATAAAGATGGAGAGAGAGGAGAGCCAGTTCACATCTCGCTTACCTCAATCTCTTTTTCGATGGAAAAAGAATTGTTAAAACGATATTTTCTTTTTTGATAACAAACCGTAGAATTATTAGCTAATTACTTCGTTAATTTCATTAATTTGTGTTCTTATTATAGAAGGATAGTTGCATTTTTTTACACTTGTCCTGCTTCCATTCTCTTTATAACTTTATTTTCATTTTATAAATTTCGCTCATTTAGTCAAGTTTTCATAAATAAATAAAAAGCTAATTACTTAATCTTTTTTATATTTTAACTATGGAACCGGACCCTTTAACTATATCATTAGAATATTCAACTCTTATGAGCCAATATTTAACCATCGCTTCCTGTTGTTTATGAATATTGCAAGCCTCATACTAGAGTCTAAACTCGGCTGGTCATTTCAGAATTACTTAATTTTAAGGCAGACTTTTGCTTGTTTAATTTGCGAGCAAAAGTCATCGAGCCAAAGATGAGTTGAACACCTCGAGCATCGATTTGTATTAGACAAATAACAAGGGGAGTGAAATCCACACTCCATCTTTCTATCTTTAGTTGTAATTCTTATAAATATACAAATGTTAAGTTATTAAAGATAAAATTAAAGTTACCGAAAAAAGAAATATGGAGTTTGGATTTTAAAATAGGGTTCTTGCCCAAAAGCACCAAAATAAGCCAAACTTTTCCCACTTACCCCAGCAATAGATTTTTTTTTCCCACATGCACAATTTCACACAAAATGACCATTTTACCCTCAAGTCAATTAAATAATTACAACCACTGCCACTCAATATCAATCTCTCTCTAGCTAGTCCCGATATCCCTCTCCCTCCCTCCTTCCCTCCCTTCTTACTGATCTCCAGCTCCGGCGCTCGACCCAGGCAGTCTACCTCTCTCTTCCAGACTCGGGCCGCCCACCACAGCGTGGTCACCAGAGGAATCGACCTCGACAACTCGGTCCAGATCGGAGTCGACCTCGACGACTGGCTGGTCCTAATCCAGATCGGAAGAATGCTGAACCTGAAGGAAGTGAATCGGAGATTGGGGATGTTGACCAGGCTCCTTCGCCTCCTCCAGCCACCACTTCTCCGCAGATCACAACTCCGAATTAGAAGTCGACGACTTCTCCGCCAATGATGACAGCGGTTCCACTCCCAAGTCCTCCTCCGCCGCGGCGATTCATCAAACACCTCGAGTTACAGGTCCACCGGTAGCCTCCGGGAGCTCGATCTCATCCCCTCCGATGCGGTGATTGACCTCCTTAACATCACAGAGCAGATGATCGCCGCCGGGTACTTGAGGGAGTGCATCCTGGAGCTTAAATCAATTCTCTGGGTGCCCAAATCACTCTTTCGTTTTTGATTTTAGGATCAGACTATTATTGGATTCTAAAGCTTATTCATTTCTGGATAGATTGGATTTGACAGAGTTTTGAATTAGGATTCGATTTTGGACATTTGGTTTTTTGTTATTCAATGCTATATCAGAAGCTTGGTTAAAAAAAAAAAAAAATTAGAAGCATGATTTTTTTTTGTTATTGGCTTAAAAAGAAAGTTCTATTGGGGCAATATAGGTATATTAAATGTCTATTAGGGGGCAATAGACGTATATTGAGGGGCAATATATGGCTAATAGTCGTCTATTGGGGGGCAATAGAGGCCTATTAAGGGGCAATACATGGTTGATAGACGTCTATTGGAGGGCAATAGATGTCTATTGGGGTAATAAACATTTCCGGTGAGGTTTTCTAAAAGGCATAGGCGGCGAAAGTTGGCCGGAATCTGGCGGCCGGCTCCGGCGAAAGTCTCTTATGGCTTCTCTCATGGAAGAGACTCTCTCTCTCTCTAAGTAACAAAGGGGTGAGGGGTAATATGATATTAAAAAAAATTAAAAACAAAAAAAGAATCTTAATGGGATATTAGGGAAGAGTCCCTTAGAGTGTATTGGGTAAGAGGGAATTAAAAAAACTTAATGGAGTAAATGAGAAAAAAAATCCCTAAAAATGAGGTAAATGAACAAAAACCCTTTAAAATAAAGAGGGTAAATTTCAATCCTCAAATTACAATGTTACAAAAATTACTGTCATTTTACAAAAAATCTTCAAAAATACGGTCATTCCACGTGGCCAGTCTTGCCCCGACATAAATAATATTTCGAATTTGACAATTATTACCGACCCAGTTTCGTCAATCTCACAAAAGTTCCCAACGACATGAACCCGTTTCCTTCACTCTGATTCCCAACAACACCACCAGCCCAACACAACTTTGAACTCTCAGTTCCCAACAAACACCCAGAACCCCATATTTCTAATGTCAAACTGTACGGTCGAGACCTGCACAGTTGAGACCAGTGATGGAGCCAAGCTCAACACAAGGCTCTTCAGACCCAGAGAAGCCCAACAACAACATCAAATGCAGGAGGGCAATGATCTTGTGGTGGTTCTGGTGCATCCCTACTCTGTCCTTGGTGGCTGTCAGGGCCTTTTGAGAGGCATAGCAGCTGGGTTAGCTGAGAAAGGCTTCAAAGCTGTCACTTTTGACATGAGAGGAGTTGGGAGGTCAACTGGGAAGGCTTCTCTTACTGGGTTTGCAGAAATCAAGGATGTGATTGCTGTCTGCAAATGGGTCTCTGAGAATTTGTCTGCTAATAGAATTTTGCTTGTGGGTTCTTCTGCAGGTATGGGATTCTTGTATGTGTTTGTTTTGTATATGTGGGTAGTGATTAGATTCCGTGTTTAGTTCGTTTTGGTGGATCAAGTGTGTTTATGGTTGAGAGTTAGTATAGACAATGTGTGTGCTGCTGCATTTTTGTTGGATCAAGTGTGTGGTGAAATAAAGGACAGGTTTTTTTTATGTGGGTAGTTTCTGGATTTGGTTGTATAGTTGGTTTAGGCGGTTTATTTTGTGGATCTGTGAATTGTGCGCTAGGAACAATCATAGTTCTTGTTTAGGTGTAGTTACTAAATTGATTCTTTGAATTTGATGCGGATCGATGAGTTGAGTGTTGTTGCTAGTAGAAGTGATGTAACTCGTCTTCAAATAGAAGTTGGTGTGTGTGTGTGTGAGTATATCCTTTGGTTATCAAGGAAATTTGATGGTTTGTGTCTGAGATGTGATTTGTTAACATTATCGAATAACTCGTATTTTGTTTTACTTTGCTGATTTTAGAGTTTTTATAATTCTGCTTTGCTCAACTCAACTGTCCTTTAATCATCCAAAGTTGGGATTTTCATGATGTAAGAGTGAAAATAAGTGGGATCCAGAGGTCTTTCTGCAACTTTAGTGAATTTTCTCTCTGGTTTTCAGATTAGCTCTAGAAGTACTTTGCATTGCATTAGTTAGGAGGATTAACTCTAGATAAAAAAACTTTTGTGGATTCTGCCCATAATATTACCACAAGTGGCATGAGGTGGGGTTAAATGAAGGTTATGTCCTCATTCTAAGCGAAACACTTTAGATTTTATTTGTTACTTCAAAATTATAATATTCCATAGAAGCATTGGTTTTGATTCATGTTTCTGAATCTAGAGACTTATTAAAAGGACATATAAAAGCAGTTCCACTACTGAAATGAGTTACTAATTTTTCTCATTCTAATGCCTTGCATACAATTATCAGTGAATCACATACTGCCGCTTAGACCCCAGAAAATTTAAAAGGAAATAAAACAGAATATGAAGAGTCGAGTCACGGCTGTAGAAATAAATTAGTAAGTAAACGTGTCTGAATTAAAAATGGCATGTTATTGAGAAGCCTGACATTCAAATAGCTGTGAGCTAATGAGTATGAATGTATGATGCACACTCATTGTGCAATTTACTTAATAGTAGAAGATGGACTGAATGCATGATCTAATAAAATAAATGTTCAGTAGTTTTGGTTTGGGAACTACTGAGTAAATTTGGCTAAAAGTTAGATATTTAGTCTTAGGGCTTAACTTTGTATGTACTTCTTACTGCTGCCTCTTAATCTTGCACCTTAACTTACATAAACTTTCCATAATTCTTGGTTATCCATGTCTTGGTTATACTCTTGCGTGATATCAACCAGAAAAGCTCATTGATAGGAGAAAATAATTAATGGGTAAAACACTGAGAAATAAATGGCTTTGCCTTGGAGAATATGGTGCCCAAACTTTATCATTCGTGTGATAAGGACTTGCTTTAGGATTGTTCTGGACTGTATCTGCAGCATTGTAGAAGTGGACATATTATTTGAACCTCAGATATAATACTTGATATAGAGCCTAGTCCAGTAGTCCACTTTTGTTTGTTTGTCAGTTTTATGTATCACTGAAGCCAATTTCATTATTATTAGCAGAATAAATCCGATGCTCATATGTGTATAACTTCCCCTCATGTTCTGGTGTAGGTGCCCCGATTGCAGGCTCAGCGGTTGATCAGATTGAACAAGTTGTAGGATATGTGAGTCTGGGGTATCCTTTTGGCATGACTGCCTCGATCCTTTTTGGGAGACACCACAAAGCCATCCTACAATCCCCGAAACCAAAACTTTTTGTAATGGGGACTCGAGATGGGTTTACAAGTGTGAAGCAACTGAAGAACAAGCTAAGTTCTGCAGCAGGGCGTGTTGAAACACACCTTATTGAAGGAGTTAGCCACTTCCAAATGGAAGGCGCAGCTTATGATACACAGATGGTGAATCTTATCCTTGAATTTATTGTGTCGTTGTAGATAATCAACCATATTGAATGGGGTCGTGCTGTGTTGAAATTCATCAGATTCTGCTCTTAACGTTGAGCTGTTGAATGTTGTTGTGCATATGCTAACTTGATATCATGTGTAATATGCAGGAGCATAGTTGCTTTGCATGCTCCATGCCATCAGTATAAACTTCACAGTAAATTTTGTAATTGCTCATGACCAAATATCATTGGCAAAACAATGAATATTAGAGTGCCATCACTAAAACATTCTTTACACGGTCAAGTGTCATTCATTGCACCAAAAAGAAAAGAAAAGGCAAAAGGGCGGTTGAGAAAGATATCTGGGCTTAAGGTTACACTAGAATGAAATGACACCTAAAGCTTACCACTAACCAATAAACAGAAAAGCCAAATAGTATTCACTTGGCTGGTCATGGAGTTAGAATATGGCACAACACTACATTACAAGCAGGATTACAACTGAGCACTACAAAGCTCAGAAGATCATATGCCATCGCCTTCAAAACGTTGGTCATCAGATGCAATTCTACCATCTCTCATGATTTTAGTACCATTTGAACCATCAACTGCCTGACCTTCTGCCATTTCATCATATTGCCGTTTTCTCCATCCTCGTTCTTGGTCCATTGGTTGTCTTTGAGAGAATGTATGTTCATCTGTTTTGAAAACCAATGTTAGAAAAATTGTAGTGGTCATCAACAAAACTTAATAAGACCTTGTGCAGCTCTGCTGCCACCTAGATACATTCACTGCAACAATATGCATCCATTGAAATTCGTGGACGAGCTAGTGCAATTCAGGTATTCCTCCTTATTATGACAGAAAAAGGGTGTTTGCATTTACCCTTCCTTATGTTAAATTGGAAAAAGATGAGAAAAGATTGCTAACACAAAGGCACACAACTTTAGACACCCATTTTGGGATCCTTGCAAACAAATTTCAATAGAAAAAGTTGTACCCAGTAACGGTCAAATCTGACTAACCATGACTAAAGATACAATAAAGGCAGGGGGGCTTTATTATGTATTTGAGGACATGGGTTATATATAATTAGTTATTACCACTTTCACCATCTGATGCATCTTCAAGCGTTGCAATTGCATCGATCAATGCCTGTTCATGCTCCTGCATTTTAAAGAATCCATCATTATCCCAGCAATGAAAAGTTTGATGTAATGCAAATAATAGAATAAAGTTTATTGGTTCTTACTTTGAGAACTTTCTTAGCTTTCTCAATCTCCATCGGGTCAGGATGGCTAGCACTGAAGACCTTTTCCACCTGTAGTTTCAAGCAAAGAGGGAAAAATAAGTGACCACCAGCTAATTGGGGAACATGGAAAAACTCTTTACAAGTTTCCTCATACCTCTTTAATCAACGAGTCTGTATGAAGTATTTCAATGTCGCTCATGGCCTTCCTGCCAATGCCATTTTGTTGTGGGGGCAAATCCTTCTTAGGCTGACCTTTTGTGGTCCCTCTACCCCTTCCTGCACCTGAAACTGCACCACCACGTCCCATGGACTTCTTAGTCCCTCGGCCAGATCCAGGTCGACCACCCCTACGAGAAAACCCAGGATCATCACCTTCCCACCGAATATCTTCAGGAGATATCTAACATTTGAAGGTACATCAATTAGTAAGAAGCGTTAGGAAAATAAGCTTGGATCACAGAGTTAACAAATTAGTCAAGTATTTGGTTTTTTTTTTTTTTAAAGAACCTAGTAGCAAGAATAGAATTGATCCAATACCATACATTCAGCTAGTCCTCTCTTAGGAATACACAGCATACAGAAATAATTAAGGATGGAGAAACCTAGTGTGCAGCTAGCCCATTCTGCAGAAAAAGTTTCATTACTTTTTTCACTGGGTCAAGTGTGCAGCTGCCCATTGTATATAGACAGAACAAAAAAGTCCTCCCATTGTATTAAGTGTGCAGCTAACCCTTTTAATATACTTTTTCATTATTTCATGAAAGCAAGCCAACCATGTCAGTACACCTTTTCCATTCTATTTTCACCACTTGGCCTCGGCTGCCCAAATATGTTATTATAGCTACAGGCAGAAGAAAATGCCAAACACTGGATTGTGACAATGATGCAAAATTGGTTATTCAAACCTTTCAAATAGTAGCATCTAATTTCCAAATTGATACAGCAATCACAATTCCATATCGACCTATGTATCCCATGTTGACAACACATGCATCATATGTTTTAATGATTCCCATTATCATTGTGTCTCCACACATATTGATTGTTCACGGGGAAGGACTCCATGTGTCTGCGGAAAAGTCTACAATATTATATTAAATTTTGTGAAGTAGTGCTCAGGGCCAAAGAGCAAGGATTTTATCTATGAAAGAGATTCGCACTGATATAGACGTAACTCTAATAAATATGTACCAAAATAATGAAGTAAATGAGAAAACTCAACATCGAATAGCAATTTTAAACATCCATTCAGTTAAAACCTTGACAAGTAATAGCACGATGGCAAAGCAAAGCTGACCCAATGTTATTTACATATTAAAATGAATTGCAAAATAAACACTATAGAGAAACATCCCCAGAATCAGATTACGAGGAGTTGTCATTCATTTGTCAACATGTGCAAAAAAGGAAAATAACAAAAATTCAGACTCTTAACTTTTCCAAATTATGAGACATGGATCTATTATTAAAGGAAATGGTTACAACAATACATAAAACGCTAGGATGAGCAGCAGGGTTTACCTCTTTTAGGTTGACCCATTCCCATGTTTCATCCGCTGTATTGATATCATAAACCAGAGCATGTCGGCCCTGTCAAATTTCGACAATTATAAGATTAGGAAAAGATTCTGTTGGAGTGTGGCGTGATCAAAGCTGCCAATTACTAAGCTTAATAAGTTTACACGAATTCAGTCAACGCAAGAACATATACCTGAATATGGTTGTAATCAGTTATTACAGCCTCATAGAAATGGTTGTCCGCAGGCCACCTTGTCCATACTTTTCTTCCTATTAATGGATCATAAGTTGTTGCCTCAGCAGGCTCAGTTGCCACAAAGCCACCTGAAGAACCTCGGTTTGGGGCTTGGGGCCTTCCGGTAATACTTGTAGAAGGGAACTGTGTGGACTTCATAGGGAAGAAGCAACATACTTCATTTAGCAAAAACAGATTAATAGATCCTATAACACAAACTTCATACCCACATTTCTTAACTAAAGTTATTTCAACGTACTGATTTTGACTTCTTGCTCCGAGCTCCTGGAGGAGGACCACGTCTCAAGGCTGATGAGGAAGGTTGCATGGATGGAGGCAGCACTGGAGATGGAGCACCACCATGTGATAAAGAAGCTACAGACTGTGATGTTTTCTGTTTCTTACGTGATGCCGAAACAGTTGGACTAGGTATGGGGTCATGAACAGGCTGAGCGGCATTATGTGTACCCAGCTGAGGCCCACTGGTTTTTCTCCACTCCCTATTATGATATTTCACATGAAAAAAATTCAGAACAGAGCAAAAGTAATACAGATTTGCTGCTCAGAGAAATATGCCCCCCCCCCCCCCTCAAACTAACAGTTGAAGAAAAATAAGAAACAATAACATGATCAAACAAACACCTACCCAGGTGATGGCATCAGATTGGGCTTTAAATGCCCGCAGGACTGAACAGTATGCTTCTTGCTCAATGTGGTGGATCTGTGTTTCCATATCACCATGCATCCTAGGTAATGGAGCAGAACCAACAGCTGCAGATCTTCCATTCCCAGAACTTCGGCCTCCTCTTTGAAAGCGGTTTTGATGAGATGGGGGAAGGTCATCATCCGTTCCTGTAAAGGTCACACAGATTATTGACAACTATTGTTTTCTAGAGACATGGCCCTTAGATATTGCATAACTTAGAAAGGAGCTGCATAGCAAAACATAAAATCCTCATTCATGCCCATCATAAGATCACCTCATTTAATTAAATACATGTCAATAACTGCATGCAAAATACAACAGGAGACACTCCTTTGTTCTGACTCTCATAACACAGGCATAAAACATATGTATAAAGAACAAACAGGGATCTTTTATTGCAGATAAAATACGTTCTTCCTCAAATGTGTAGGAGACTCATGGAATATGCAATGCAGACAATACCAACAGTCTATGAGAAATACTTTGTACAGAAGAAAGAGTTCTAAAACCATACAGTCTATTAAAAACTTTACTCTTAGCATCCAACTGCGGCATCAATGTTAAACAAACTAGAAATATTGAAAGAGAAACGTTTCTCCAATAGTCATCACTCTACAACGGTTTTTGCAGGTTAAAAAGATAAAAAGAAATGGAAATTTCATTCTTAAAATACACCTTCTGACTACTATTGCTATTTCTACATTAAATTCTCCAATTACCAACTTCTCTGGTGTATCTGAAAAAAAACCCATCAACAAGTACATGTATTTTAATCACTATATCGAAACTCTCAATGCTATTCTGTTTCTTGTTTCTCACATTAGGGTTCCTCTCCCTACACATCAACCATGGCTAGAATATAGAAGCCTGCCTTCCAGTAACCAAATTCAACACAAGAAACATAACAATAGACTTCAATCCTTACCATAAACCATCACCCTCAATCTTTATTATCTTTCTACCTAGAATGCATATCATGAACTTCGCTTCAATACCATCACAATAAACCAAAGAAACCCAAAACTTAACCAAATGCCATCAAAATCACTACTTGAACAGCAATAATCAAACAACCCAAAACAATCATTGACCCCAAATTCAATCACAGTAACATAAATTCAGGAACTGGAGCTCAATAAAAACCACAAAACACAAATCTTTATACCAAAATTCAACTCACCACTGCTATCCGAGAGCTCGTAGGCCATCACAGCCTCTCAAGACTCAACCTTTCACTAATTCCAAACCAAACCCACGTCGAATTCACTCAGACTCCTCGGAAATTCGATCAATTTCGTCGGGAACTAAAACTGGTACCCGGCGGTACCGTAGAAACCATGCCAATCCGTCAAAATTGGACCCAAATTTACGACCAGTAGGGTTCCGTGAGCTCGGAGAAGTTGAATTATCGGCTCGGCGAGTGGTGGAGAAGGCGATCGATTAGGGTTGATGGGGGAGGATTGGGGATTTGGAATACTTGTTCTAGATTTGGGGCGGAATTACAATTTTCAAAAGTTTGGGGGTGGAAAAAAAGAGTGTGGATTTTGGAGATTGGAGGGGTCCGGAGGGAAGTCGCGGACTTCAAACCAGTTCTTCTGGCGCCCTCAGGTTTTTTTAATTAATGATACAGTTTGAGTTCCGCGCTTCCTATTGGTGGCCAGAGAAAAAAATATGTTTTATTTATTTATTTTTTTAACAAAAACATAACTAGGAAATGAGATCTAATGATCAGCCAAACATTTATTTTCACAAGTGTGGATGAGGTTTCAATTTTAAATTATCCTCTTTCAAGATAAATAATAAATTAGGAGACTAAGAAGAAAGGACAAACATCGTTCGGGTACCCAATACCAATGCTTCGGGAACTAGATGTTAAAGCAAAACTATAATTGATTATTATGTATTATGTCATCAATAATTAACCAAATTAATGAGTAGCTTGGTACTTTTTTTTTTTTCTGAATGAAAGACGACCGTCTATATTAAATGAAACTAAGCACAAAGAGCAACGCAAACATTGAAAGAAATGCAATAAAATGAAACAAGATGCACAAACGCATTTAAAATGAAAAATAACCGGACAGTGCGCAAGCTTAATAATTAAAGCCCAAACAAGGGCACCACGAACCAATGCCTTTAACTTGGCTTCCACTGTAGCCGGCAAGTAGCGATGTTGTGCTTGTAGACCGTGGAATTCACCTTGCGCATCCACCGTGTCATAAGAAATCTGTAATGACATTTACACATTTCAAATTATACTTTTTAAAATATTTCAAACTGCGGTGCGGAGATATTATTATATGTTGTAAAAGATCAAATAAAATGTGTTTTGTGATTAGCAATTGAAACGAGTTTATTTGTCTCACTCTCTTTCACCATCAAATTTAAATCCACACGCAGACGAACACAGTTTACTAAATAGGTGAACGAGGGTGTTCAAGAAACAGAGCCCATTCCAAGCAAGGCCCATGGCAGCTACATGGGTCGGATTGTTCGAGAAACCAGACCAACCCAATTTAACTGCACCAAGTGCTAACCGAGGAAAGACCGAGAAAGTGGTTGCCTCCTTCCTCCTCTCTCATTTGAAATTTCGGTAAGTTCCTCTCATTACTGTCGCTTGTTTCCTCGATAGCTCTTCAATTCTGTTCCTTTACGTTTGCTTTTTTGGATTCCTATTATACCAAATTTGCAAACTAATTAGTCTAATTTGATCAAAACTTGGATTGAGTTTTTCTTTCTGTTGGTTCCAAAGTACACAGAATTTGGTGGATGAATTTGATTGATGGTATTTTCGTTGGCATCTGGCTCCTATATATGCTTATATTGGCATTGCTTCACTTTTTGATTTGAGACTTGTATTACAAATCCTTGTATCTTTGAGTTTTAGTATGAAACTCCAAATCAACCGTGTAGTACAACCCTTGAATCAGTAATACATTGCTTGGTTAAAGACCAAAAATTGGCAAGTAAAGAAAAGAAGGCCATTTTGATGAGTTCCTTTCTTTCAATTTTTGTATGGATCTGGGGGTGCAGGTTAATGAATTGTATGCGATGCAAGTTGGTTGACTGTGACTTTAATCGGATAGATTACTGCCTCATTCAAGTGAAGATTTTGGTCCAGAAGGTTTCATTGCTGCATTATTATGTTTTTCATTCTTTTCTAATGTAGATCTTTTTGTGGTAGCTTCTGTCTAGCACATTGTGTCCTAGTACTCACCTAATTTGAAATGTAGCTTCTGTTTAGCGCCACATGATCTAGTACTCGGTTCATATATAATTGCAACTGCAGGCAGTTGTGTTTTCAAATTAATTTCTTTTTCCCTTTGCAGATAGCAAAAGTATGTACATAGACCTGTTATGCTGCTCGAAATGAAATATATCATTTCAGCACATACTTCACTCATTATGGTTATCAACTTAATTTTCTGTGGTCATTTCATTTGGATATCATTGATATTGAGACTGGTTTGTCAACATATTCAAGGTTGGTGATCTATCAGATGAGGCTGAAATAGTTGATTGGTCTAGCTGATGTGCTAATATATCACGTCGTTAAAAATAACCACCTAAAGGGATTCCAACAGCCATCTCTTAACTTCCTGACAATGAAGAGGTCAGTTGGTATGCTCACGATTATGTCTAATGTCTATATTTCATTCTTAACAAATTCTCTTTGTATATCTCTGTCCTGAAATTGTAGTAACATCACTAACTATTTCATGCTATCATCATTGTAGTTATTCTATGTTACTCTGACTTTCAATTCAAAGACCTGACTGACGCTATGGAACAAAACCAGAATACTAGTAAAATCTCAATGTACAATAGGAGATAGTTTGTGTCACACCCCGAATTTTGAATAATAAATTCAAATCCGAAACATGAATATACAACTACAACGCAAACCACTCAAATTACAAATCTCAAAAAAAACTTAATTTAAATAATACAACTCACTTGTACAAAGTAAAATTGTAAAGCTCCAATTGAGCATCACTCACCTCGCAATTTACAAAACTGTAAAACTAAAACCCATACTCTAATCCGCACGATCTCCGTCATGATCCTCCTGACCTGCAGGACTACCCGCTACACAATTTGAATAGTGTACCGGGATTGCAACAACACCAAACCCGGTAAGCTTTTGACAGCTCGTGAGTAAACAAGAAAGAACTGTTGATTTAATAATTTACAAAACATTTAACTCACGAAATCAACCAACTATAACACATCTGTAAAGAGACATCAATCACTCATGGAAAACCACAAGGAATACATTTTCACAATCCTCAAATCACAATACACTACACTGGTCCTACAAAACCCAACCCACATAGCACCACTTTGGTCCAACTTGACCCTACGTTAGAGTTCTAACTACATCGTTGTCTGTCATCTCGGTTATTATTTAACCGGCGGTCTTCGGACTCTCCCTGTCCTCAGAGCACTACATCTCGGTTATTATTTAACCGGCGTTCTTCGGACTCCCCGTCCCCAGAACCTTACATTCTAACACTCTATACATCCCCCAATGTCAATCATAAAATCCACATGACTCAGTAATCATGATCATCACATATAAATACGGTAAGTCACGTATAAATATGGTAAGTCACGTATAAAGCCACATATAAATATGATAAGTCACATCTCAAACCATAATAAATAAATCATCACAATTCCACACTCTTCAATGTCACACCATTCCACATATAATCACGTAAATATATATATACGTAATCACCCACTCAGGAATGACCACTAATACCAACTATAGTTCACGCATAAAAATCGTGAAATTCATTTTGTATAATTAAAATCATTTTACTTACCTATGGACCTTAGTTGATCAAGTCCATGTGATTAAAAACAAATATTTATTCCATAAATATTTTTCACACAATTACGACAAAATAAAGTAATTAAAGTACTCGATTCGTAATATGAACCACGTGAGGTTTACTTACCTCTAATCATGCTGCGTCTTCAATTTCACAAAACACGCCAAAACCGCTCACCAAGGAAGACCGTTAATCACCTAAATCCAATATGATCATAACTTAGCCAACAACTCATAAACAAAAATAAAAACGATCCAACGGTCGGATCGAAATTATATGATGATCCAACGGTCGGATCCTCACGGATCGCCCTTAGGATCATCTTCCAAAATTATCACGAAGATCCAACGGTCGGATCTTCCTGAATCGTCCTTATAAATATCTCCACAAAATTTCATGAAAATCCGACGGTCGGATTCTCACGAATCGCCTTCCAAATCACTAATTCACAATTATACGAAGATGCAACGGTCGGATCTTCCTGAATCGTCCTTATAAATATCTCCACAAAATTTCATGAAAATCCGACGGTCGGATTCTCACGAATCGCCTTCCAAATCACTAATTCACAATTATACGAAGATGCAACGGTCGGATCTTCCTGAATCGTCCTTATAAATATCTCCACAAAATTTCATGAAAATCCGACGGTCGGATTCTCACGAATCGCCTTCCAAATCACTAATTCACAATTATACGAAGATGCAACGGTCGGATCTTCGCCCGTAACCTCACAAAGTCACCGGGACAGTCATACGATCAACATATCAAAACTACAAGTCCATCGGACGGTCCGATCTTCAAAAAACATTAATTGGATTATCGAAATCGATCGAAACCGTAAAAATTCATAACTAAATCATACGATATCCAAAAAAATGCGTATAATATATCGAAATGATCGTATTGAAATGTAGAATCTAAAAATGTAAAGAAATCAAATTTTTGACCACCGGAGGTGGCCGGAAAAGAGCCGCCGGAGTTTGGACAGAACCGCCGCCGACCACCGCCAATGGTGTCGGGGCCGGGCTGCTCCTCTTCATCTCATCAAGCCCAACAATTTTCATAACTAGCACAAAGTCAGAAAATGAACGGAAGTGGTCAAAAAAGTACCTAGAAGCCACGATCAACGTAAAAACGTCCACCATTCGCTTCGATTTCTTCATGAAACTGTTCCAGAACTTCAATCCGAGTTCATCTGTCCAAGAATTTCGAATATTGATCGTCTAGAACTCGAGATATCGGCGTTGACTCAAAATTGAGCAAAAATCGGTTTCGAGCTCCACCGCCGTGTAGCCGCCGTGAGGGGAGGAAAGGAGGCCACCAGGCTGCTCGTGGGGAGGAGGCGAGCTGGTCTGGACTTTGTTTCACCTCAAACGCTCGCCTGAGGAGGGAGAAATCGGTGGGAGAAGAAATCGGGCGATTTCCGGCGGGGAGAGCTGCATCGGCTCCGGTTTTGAATTTTTGAAAGATTTTCGGAATTTTCCGAAAATAGAAATATTTATACTAAATTGGAACTTTTTCAAAAAATCATAACTAATTCATACGAGCTCCGATTTTTGCGTTCCACATATGCACACGATCTTATCGACGAGCTCTACAACTTTCATGAAGGAAATTTTCCCAAATTGGGTACGTATAAAAAGTCACTTTTTGAGACGCCCCTAAATAACATACGATTTCGAAATAAAATTGTTCGAGCTAAATCCACAACTCCTCAAAGCTTCGTACTTCCTTCCATGACTACAAAATCATTCTAAAATGTCCTCCGAAAATAATTTGGATTTTTCGGGGTATTACAGTTTGACTGTTTGATTGTTGCACTTCCTTTTTAATACCCCTTCATAAATCATGCAAGTGCCAATGAAAAGAGGTCTTTAGCTTAATTTGCTAGCTAGAGTCTGTATCTGTTAGGGATCCATGTGTTGGATCATTATCTATTGGGTGCCTGTTTTTATATTAGCTTTAGATTTAATTTGCACATTTGATTCTCCAATTCACTTGCTAAATGTGATTTGAATATTCATTGGCAGGCAGAACTCTGTCATAGCTCCGGTTTCTACAGCTTCTTCAGCTTCTTCAGCAGGTTTTTGCTCTTTATTATGGATAGACAATGTTTAGGTGAAGATCTAAGAGGTTAATATGAACAAAAATTAGCTTAACCTAACATCTTCTAGAAAGGTTAAATATGTGCAGAAGTGTAGCAGTAACTTTGACAGGGTTTTTCCCTAAATATTTTGGCTTTGAGCACCCCATATCAGTGTTCCTTTTACTGTCAGTTCTATTTTTCACAATTTAACGGGGTTTTCCGGTCTTTTAAACTGCATCTTGATCAATATCGTAAACTCCTAAAGTCTGAATACCCTAATGAATAATCTAAGTGAGTCCATACCTGAGAGCCAAAAGCTGTGTTGTCCACTTGTTGCCATACCATTTGTCCTGCCTCTAGTCTGAATTATCTAGCTTTCTAAGTGCTATCCATTGGTTCCCTTGTTTCAAATGAAAATTTCTGCAGATTAAGTTTGAATACTAATTCCCATTATACACCTTACAAGATTCTGAATAAGAGTGTACCTTCAATTTAAACTGATCAGTGAGCATCGGATCCAATTCATAGATTCATTTTGACATATTATAGTTCAATTCTCATAAGATTCATTGAACTCCAAAAGCCTCAATTTTTGTTTCAAATATAACCCAATCATCCAAAGGGTTCTGAAAAATAATACTGTGTTTGCCTCAAAATCGTCTCGGCCGAAGTGAGGGCCGAGGGACCTGTGGTTGAATCGCACTTCTGAAATTGCGCGGGCGTGCCAACTCGCGGCCGAATGGCCGACTGAGATTTCTGATTTGAATGGTGCGTGATCTGACTTCTTTCAAATGATTGTAGGTTGAGGAAGGAACCCTCTCGGCCTTTAGGTTCTGATGCCTCTGTTGCAAGGACTTCGGTTAGGCGTCAATCCTGACCGGGATCTTCTATCACACTCACTTCTTGGGTAAACTCAAAGGTTCGGGTGACAAGCGAGAGATCTATTGGGTGAAGGTACTCGCAAATCACCGTAAAGACGAAGGTGAAGTGGATTCGGTTGCCAAAACGTTGTGAGATGATATGTGTGTGACTGGCGAATCGCATCAATCCAATCCGGACTGGCCGAAAGAGATCAATGGATGATAATTCTATGTTACAAACTACTCCTAAGTGCGAAAAGTAAAGTGCATATAAAATAAAGAACAAGAAAGTAAAATACTTGAATGTAACGACTGAAATAAAAGTAAGAAACTAAAAATGAAAACAAGTTATGAAAGTTGAATAGAAGCCAAAGTACCTATGAAAGAGTAAGAGAAAGGTTATAAAAGTTGTATATTTGATTTGTTTGTGTGGTGCAAGACCTTTTACAATGAGTTACAATGTGCTATATATACAAGTCAAAAACCCTAGCTAACTTGTCCTCCAAGACGTGGAATTGAAGTAGGATTCTCTTTCCTTCTAGGATTGATTCGTCTCGTAAAACTCTGACTTTGCTGATATCCGAAATCTTCACAATTAATATCGTAGATTGACTCGAACTCCTTCCTTGCGAGGATTCCTCAGTCGACACAGTTGACTAACTTGGCCGAACACTTTTAATTCTCATTTCGGCCTACATGCGTGACCACCCTTTTGAACTCGGACTAAACCAAACATATGGCTACATGGTCCAACTCATTGATTTTTGGGTCGTCCGTTCCTAAAACCTTGAATCAAGCTAGGTGACCGACCGACACTTTTCCCTCGGTTGTATGACTTCACATTTCCCTCGGTCATTTGTTCCTAAAACCTCAAATCAAGCTGGGTGACCAACCGACACTTTTCCCTCGGTTGTATGACTTCACATTTCCCTCGGTCATCCGTTCCTAAAACCTCAAATCAAGTTGGGTGACCGACCGACACTTTTCCCTTGGTTGTATGACTTCACGAACTATTTATCTTGAATGGGTGCCAACTCAGTCCCATTTCTTCTCAACATGGTC
>BDJD01006919.1:100469-169353 GCA_002564525.1 Rosa multiflora
GGTTGTATGACTTCACATTTCCCTCGGTCATCTGTTCCTAAAACCTCAAATCAAGTTAGGTGACCAACCGACACTTTTCCCTCGGTTGTATGACTTCACATTTCCCTCGGTCATCTGTTCCTAAAACCTCAAATCAAGCTAGGTGACCGACCGACATTTTTCCCTTGGTTGTATGACTTCACATTTCCCTCGGTCATCTGTTCCTAAAACCTCAAATCAAGCTAGGTGACCGACCGACATTTTTCCCTTGGTTGTATGACTTCACATTTCCCTCGGTCATCTGTTCCTAAAACCTCAAATCAAGCTAGGTGACCGACCGACATTTTTCCCTTGGTTGTATGACTTCACATTTCCCTCGGTCATCTGTTCCTAAAACCTCAAATCAAGCTAGGTGACCGACCGACATTTTTCCCTTGGTTGTATGACTTCACGAACTATTTATCCTGAATGGGTCCCAACTCAGTCCCATTTCTTCTCAACATGGTCGTACACGGAGTGGCGAAGTTCAGGTCCAAACATACTGTTATAATGCGATTATGCGGGATTAAGGGAATGAAAGTAGCTCTCCAATCTCCCAAAGAAGAATTTAAGTTACTAGCCTTATTCTTCATTCTTACTTTTGCTTCTTATCATTCGTCATGACTGATATCCTCATTATCTTTTCTTTTAGATGGATTTGTGCAGATAGATCATACAAACACAAAAATGTTCATTTGAAGTTGTGAACTGTGAACACTTGGCGAGTTAGTGAATTTGTGTTTCTTTACTCTAATGATACATGAGGTAATGAAAATTTGTAGACCCTTGTAGAAATCTGATACATTACATAGTCAAAACATTTTTGCTTTAGTTTGATATTTGTAGTCTGGTGTTGCATTTTAGTTTAGGTTTTACTTTGAATTTTCCTCTGTTTTTCCTTCCCAGTTAGAGAAATGTACTCATAGAAATGAAAAATAATATAAAAAATCAAAGTTGTGCTCAAATAAACAGGAATAACCATGACAGAGTAAAGGCTAGTTTAAAGTTTTATCAATCCTCCAAAAGGTTGTACCCCTATACTTGATGATTCTGCAGTGGATTGTGTTTGATGTTTCACGGTGATTGATGTCACTTTTTGTTTTTGTATCTTGTTGACATGTAGCTCCTATGCTAATGCATTCCTCGACTTTCTCTAATCCAATGTTGTATCTTTAAGATTTACTATAAAACTCCAAACCATACAGCTTGAGTTAGTAATCTACATCTCGGATAAATGCTTCAAAATGGCCAGACAAACAAAGAATTCACTTTGATGCATGAACTGCTAAACTTTTCAGTTTCAATTGGCACTTCTTTCTGTTGAGTAAAAATGCATCTTGATAATTACCTTTAATATTTTGTATGGATGCCAGTTCAGGTTGATTGACTAGAACAGTTGGTTGATTGTGATTTCGAACAGAATACTGCAAAGATTTCTGGTAGTAATTCAGGAAACTCGTTCGAGCGAAGTGTATATTGACACTCGTGCTTAGAAGAATGTCCGAGCATCTTGCAATAAGGTTTTGTCCAAACCCCTTATTTTTTGAATGTGTTTCTCATTCTGTTGTAATGCACTTCATTTGGTGGTACTTCCATTTAGCACATGGTTTGCTTGTACTCATCTCATATGACAGCTGCATCTGCTGCAACCAGTGGCATTTTCAAATGATAATTTTTCCCTTGGGATAACAAAAGACAGAGATTTTTTTATGCTATATAAAACAAAAGATCGAATTCGTCTCCAGATGTAATTACTCATAATGGTTATTACTGAGGTAAATTTTAATTTCATTTGAGTTGGATAGTTATAGAGAATTGTTTTACTTACCTGTGCGTCAATATATCAGGGTTGGTGATCTATCTGGGGCCTCAAACTCACCAGAAAAACTAAAAACGTTTAGGGTTCAAAACACCTGCGAAAGGGATCCCAATAGCCATTCAATAAACCTAGTGACAGCTAGTGAAGTGATCAGCTGACATGCTGAGGAAAATGCTTCAGCAAATTCTTGCTGCTGGGTCTGTATGCGTATATAAGTTTCAACATTTCCTTCTATGTTATCATGGTAGTTTTTCTACGTTCCTTTGAGTTCTGACCCAATGACCTGGTTGATTTTTCAAAGTGTACCCTCCACTGTTAAGCCCTTTTGAAAAGAACAGAAAAACCATACTTTCTAGACTTTGGTTTGGCTGTTTTATATTGGCCTACACTTTGGAGCAAATACATGAACTCCACTAGTCGCTGGTGCATTTACGGAATGAGAATGGCATCCACATTATCAAGCATTTGGATATTGTAGCTTGAAGCTTGAACATGATGAGTTTTGTGCTGCTATTTTAAGGGTTTACTGAGATGCTTAAGCTATATAACAAGACATGTTTAATGCTTGCAGTGTGAAAAATCTAGGAGATGTACCTGATCCCAGAAGTGAAGTGTTGGTATTTCTAAGTGAAATAGTTTATTCAACCAAA
The DNA here is from genome assembly GCA_002564525.1 of Rosa multiflora. Lineage (NCBI taxonomy): Eukaryota > Viridiplantae > Streptophyta > Magnoliopsida > Rosales > Rosaceae > Rosa > Rosa multiflora. The sequence goes on from BDJD01006919.1 coordinate 102,957, forward strand.
AAGAAAAAAAGTGAAATAGTTTAACATGAAGTGATAATTCTCGTTAAAGTGTTATGGCTATCTTGATGGTAGAAAGATTCACTGTTCACTATTTACGGGTTAAACTGGTCGTCCAAAACTAATGTTAATGACGTTTGCATGAAAAAGTAAAGCTAATGGTGGCCATTGACCTGCAGATGGAGAAATTATTGGTTGGTTCAGTGACTTGTTCCATATTCTAACAATTAAATTAAAGTGACAGTTTCAGAAATTGAAAGTTGCTGGGAATATTACTTGGTATGTGCACAACTGCAAGGAAATACCAATTCACCTTAACAGTTGATAAATAGAATTTCACAGGCCAATTGCAATTGCTTAATATCCACACCTAACATGCTTGAGAAATTGCAAATTGGGCATCCTCAACAGGCTCCTTATTTCAAAATAATTTTTAAATTTAGCTAATTTTAGAATAACTAAACAAAAATTAAATTTAACTTTTGCTAAATTCTCTAGCTATATCTATCTATATCTATATTATTATTAAGAGAAAAAGTTTTGTTAGTTAAAACTCAAAATTTTGACAGAAATAACCTTAAAATATTAAAATATTTTGAGAATAAATTAAATCACAAGGATAAATACGACAATTACAAAATAGATTTTTCTTAAGAAAAAAAAAATTATCCCACAACCTACTTTTTTCTCTCACTATCTCTCTCTGCAATAACTGTTTTATTCAATTATTTTCTTTTTTATTTTCTCAGATAAAAAAAAAAAACTATTACACTGACAGAGCATGTATGGAGAATGCTAGTTTAGCTAGATAGAAGAGAGAATTCAACTAAACATTATATTTTCCAACGTTTAATTTAATTTAAGAAGGAATTTAGCTTTCAGCTCCAGCAAGATTTTCAAAAACCAGACTACCTATATATATATATATACATATCCTATCCAGAGCGGAGCTCCGCTTTGAAATTAAAGTGTGAGTTCGAGCTTTTGGTCACTTTTTTATCGCATATCCACATCTCGACCATTCAGTTTTTAGGTACTAGTGTAGAGATGTTCAGTTTTTAGGTACTAGTGTATAGATCATCTCTACAAATTTTCAGCTAAATTGATGATCGTTAAGGCATTGATAACTGCTTTAAAGCTAGTAAGGTTTAGGTTGACATATTCAGTTCGTCCATTGGTTTAAGGGAGTTAGATACTTTAACGATAATTAATTTGGCTGAAAATTTGCAGAAATGATCTATACAGTAGTATCTAAAAACTAAACGGTCGAGATGTGGATATGCGACCGAAAAGTGACCAAAAACTCGAACTTCACAAGTTAATTTCAAAGCGGAGCTCCGCTCTGGATAGGATATATATATATATATATATATATATATATATATTAGCCAAATATAGCTAACCAAATTGTTGGAGATGCTCAAAAAGTAATATTTACCGGAGTTTTATATCTCTTTTAGCTAAATATAGCTAACAAAATTGTTGGAGATGCTCAAAAAGTAATATTTACCGGAGTTTTATATCTCTTTTAGCTAAATATAGCTAACAAAATTGTTGGAGATGCTCAAAAAGTAATATTTACCGGAGTTTTATATCTCTTTTAGCTAAATATAGCTAACAAAATTGTTGGAGATGCTCAAAAAGTAATATTTACCGGAGTTTTATATCTCTTTTAGCTAAATATAGCTAACAAAATTGTTGGAGATGCTCAAAAAGTAATATTTACCGGAGTTTTATATCTCTTTTAGCTAAATATAGCTAACAAAATTGTTGGAGATGCTCAAAAAGTAATATTTACCGGAGTTTTATATCTCTTTTAGCTAAATATAGCTAACAAAATTGTTGGAGATGCTCAAAAAGTAATATTTACCGGAGTTTTATATCTCTTTTAGCTAAATATAGCTAACAAAATTGTTGGAGATGCTCAAAAAGTAATATTTACCGGAGTTTTATATCTCTTTTAGCCAAATATAGCTAACAAAATTGTTGGAGATGCTCAAAAAGTAATATTTACCCGAGTAAAACTCAAGTTTTACTTGTGTAAGCAATATAATTTAATTTAAACAGCAACCACGACTAGTTGCACTTATATCTAATTGAAGACACGATAAGATCTATGGTTGAAAATATCGGTAAACAATACGCAACTAGTGGAGTAAACAAAGACGCGATAAGATTTGGGGCTTTGTGTGTGGACAATATGCTAGGTTGCGAGTATTCTAATTAGATAGTCTCTCTTCATTATTCCCCTTACTGTTGGTTTCTCTTGGCACCTCGGTTCTTCTTCTGATTCTTTTCAACTGACTCCTTCTCTCCAATGGACTCCCCTCGAAAATCGCACGAACATGCTGCTTTTGGCCATCCATCACAAACAGGCTCAGTACAGGATGCTTGTGGTCGTCCTCCATTAGCAGCAGATGTTCGTGGTCCTTCTAAAAAAGCAAGAAAAGCAGCAGGTCCTCCCTTAGCAGCTGATGATGATGCTAATAATGCAAGAAAAGCATCAGCAAGTCCTCCGTTAGCAGCTGATGATGATACTAATAATGCAAGAAAAGCATCTACTAATGTAAGAAAAGTATCTCTTGCTCGTTTCCGTGCTCGTCGTCGTTTTCGGATGGACAAATTGCCTCCAGCAAGTCCTCCGTTAGCAGCTGATGAATCATCTACTAATGCAAGAAACGCATCTCTTGCTCGTTTCCTTGCTCCTCCGCCTCTATCAATTCCTCCGTTAGCAACTGATGATGATGCTAATAATGCAAGAAAAGCATCTCTTGATCGTTTCCTTGCTCGTCGTCGTCTATCAATTCCTCCGTTAGCAACTGATGATGATGCTAATAATGCAAGAAAAGCATCTCTTGATCGTTTCCTTGCTGGTCGTCGTTTTCTGATGGACAAAGAGCCTCCAGCAAGTCCTCCGTTAGCAGCTGTTGCATCATCTACTAATGCAAGAAAAGCATCTCTTGCTCGTCGTCGTTTTCGGATAGACAAAGAGCCTCCACCACCAGTTCCTCGTCGGATGGACAAAGAGCCTGCATTTGATCCTCCATCATCAGCATCTCCTCCTCGGTGGTATGATGTGATTTTGAGTTGCAGGCATGATGACACTCCAACGAATTTCATATCCGATTTATACCATCGGCTGCGAGAGAGGGGAATTACAACACTTGATGTATCATATTTTCAAGTAGGGGATCCTATTTCTCCCTCTCTCCGGAAGGATGATTCAGATCTTCAAGTAGGGGATGATGTTTCTCCCTCTCTCCGGAAGGATGATTCAGATCTTCAAGTAGGGGATGGTGTTTCTCCCTCTCTCCGGAAGGATGATTCAGATCTTCAAGTAGGGGATGATCATCTATTAGGGGATGATGTTTATACCGTTTTCCTAAAGATAATTGGAGGATCAAGGTTCGCAATTGTTGTCCTGTCCAAAAATTATGCTTCTTCTCCTGCTCGGTGTTTGGAGCAACTTACAGAGATTTGTCAGTTCATGAAGGACGGCCCCACAATTCTTCCAGTTTTTTATCATGTCGACCCAACTGATGTAAAATATCAAAAGGGGAGTTTTCAAGATGCTTTCACCAAACATGAAAGGTCTGGGCGATATGATCCGCAGAAGGTGAAGCAGTGGAGAGATGCTTTAAACTATGTGGGCAGTTTGCCTGGGTGGCTTGCACAGGATTTCAAGTAAGCATCATGAGAGTAACTATCTCATCCAAGTGTTATGCTTGTGCTTATTAATATAGCTGACCTTTAATTCTTCCTTGCAGGTCTGACAAAGATCTTGTCGAAGCCATTGTGGAATCTGTGTACAGTAAACTACAATCTGTTGTGAAAATGGAAATCAACACGGGAGATTTTGAAGCAACGAGGCAATCCACTATTGAAATTGAACCTACAATCTCTCGAAAAACTGCTGTGTCTCTTCCTTCATCAGCTGAACCATCATCAACAGCTCGTCGCTGGAAGTATGACGTGTTTTTGAGTTTCAGGGGTACTGACTTTCTAAGGGGTTTTCCGTCCCATTTATACTATCAGCTGCAAGAGAGGGGAATCACAACATTCATGGATGACTCAGATCTTGAAGCAGCGGATGATATGTCTCCCTCTCTCCTAGAGGCAATTGAAGGATCAAGGCTCGCAATTGTTGTTCTGACTTCAAATTATGCTTCTTCTGCTCGGTGTTTGGAGCAACTTACAAAGATCTGTCAGATCATGGAGGACGGCACCAGAATTCTTCCATTTTTTTATCACGTCGACCCCACTGATGTAATAGATCAAAATGGGAGTTTTCAAGATGCTTTCACCAAGCATGAAAGGTCTGGGCGATACAGGTCGGAGGAGGTCCAGCAGTGGAGAGATGCTTTAAGAAAAGTGGGCGGTTTGCCTGGGTTGGATACACGGGATTACAGGTAAGCATCATGAGACTGGCTATCTCAATTACTAAAGAGTTATAGTACTTGGGCTTATTAATATAGCTGACCATTATTTGACCCTTAATTCTTCCTTGTAGGGCTCGGAGAGATGTTTTCGAAGCCATGTTGGAATATATGTGCTATAAAGTACAATCTGGTGTGGAAATTGAAGAAGCACAATCTGTCATAGCCCATTTGCAATCTGCGCGTTATAAAGTACAATCTGGTGTGGAAATCGAAAAAGTACAACCTATTGAAATCAATACTGGAGGTCTTGAAGTATTTGATGAAACAGATGATGATGAGGTCAGTGCCGTTGGGGTCTACGGAATGGGAGGCGCAGCCAAGATAACCTTGAAAAAACCGTTGGAGTCTTCTTCATCATCAGCTGTTGAGTGGAAGTATGATGTGTATTTGAGTTTCAGGGGTATAGATATTGGAAGGGGTTTTACATCCGATTTATACGATTGGCTAAAAAGGAGAGGAATCAATGCATTCATGGATGAACCAGATCTTCTAGTATGGGATACTATTTCTGGCGCGCTTGTAAAGGCAATTGAAGAATCAAGGTTTGCAATCATTGTTCTCTCGCGAGACTACGCTTCTTCTACTTGGTGTTTGGATGAACTTACAAAAATCTGTGAGTGCATGGAAGATCAGAACAGAATTCTTCCAGTTTTTTATAATGTGGAACCCTCTGATGTACGGTACCGGAAGAGGAGTTTCAGAGAAGCTTTTGATAAGCATGAAAGCTCTGGGCGACACACACCAGACAAAGTGAAGCGCTGGAAAGATGTTTTAGACCATGTAGCCAGTCTCTCTGGTTGGCATACAAAGCTTTACAAGTAAGTATCATGATGAGACTATAGCTTCTAGATATATTATTAATTTTCGTAATGGATGATTATTTGACCTGTGATTCTTGCTTCCTTGTAGGACTGATAGAGAACTTGTGGATGATATTGTGGATTTTGTGTGCGGTAAAGTACACCCTATTGAAACTGAGTTTACAATGTCCACCGGAGATTTTGAAGCATTTGAATCAACAAGAAGAGCCATGAATGACGTTATGAAGGCGCTTACAGATGATGAGGTCACTGCTGTTGGGGTCTATGGAAAGGGAGGCGTTGGAAAAACAACCATGGTTGAACATGTCAGTGAAGCAGTTAAGAATAATGGGATGTTCCGTCATGTGATCAGGGTTGTTGTATCCAAAAGCCCTGACTTGAGAAAAATTCAAGGCACATTGGCAGACCTATTGGGTGTTGAATTGGAGGAGGAGACAGAAATTCGAAGATCCCTTAGATTGATGCAGAAGATAAGGAGAGGAAATAGGATCCTTTTAATCTTGGATGACATTTGGGAGAGAATAGATTTGTCCAACATAGGAATTCCCAGCTTCCATGAGCTTCAAAGATGCAATTCCAAAGTCCTACTCACAACAAGGACACATAATGTTTGTCGTGCCATGAAGTGTCAATCAAACATTTCTCTTGATGTTTTATCAGAAGAAGATTCTTGGACCTTGTTTGTGAACAAAGCAAAAAAGTCTTTTGAGTCTATCAATTTTTATAATGTTGCAAGGGAGGTAGCTAGAGAATGTGCTGGTCTTCCAGTTGTGCTGATAGCAGTTGCGAAGGCACTTGGTGATAAGTGTTTGTTTGACTGGGAGGAAGCAGCTCGACGATTAAGGGCTTCTCAAGTTGCCAACCCTGAAGATGGGAAAATTGTGTTCAATTGTATAAAATTGAGCTATGATTACTTAAAATCTGATGATGCCAGGTCATGCTTCTTGCTTTGTTGCCTATTCCCAGAAGACTACGATATCCAAATTGAAGACTTGCTAAAATATGGGATGGGGAAGGGATTGTTTCAAGATTCCAGCACAATGCATGATGCCAGAGATCGTGCATATTCGGTGGTCGAGTACCTTAAAGATTGTAGCTTGCTTTTGAAATCTGAACAGGACGGATGTGTAAAGATGCAGGATGTCATTCGGGATGTGGCGATACTAATTGCTGAGGATGGCCCTCTGTATTTAGTAAAAGCTGGTTGTCAATTAAGGGAATGGCCAAATATGGGCGCACAAGAAGGCTACTCTGCTATTTCAGTAATTAGGAATAAAATTTGCAAGCTTCCTGAAGAGTTGGTATGTTCGAAACTCCGTATTTTGTTTATGCAAAGTAATGTTTACTTGGATGAGATCCCAAAACATTTCTTTCAACGTTTGAATGAGTTGAGGGTATTAGATCTAAGCCGAACCGGAATTTCGTTACTGCCCACATCATTCAATCTCTTGATGAACCTCCACACCTTGTATCTTGATGGTTGTTTATCAATCATAAATGACATATCTGTACTTGGATATTTAGAAAAACTTGATATTCTTAGTATGAGAGACCTTCCTCTGGTGGAATTGCCGAAAGAAATAGGACATCTGAGTAATCTAAGGATGTTGGACATCACTGGTGAATATGTTGATATAGTTCCCTCTGAAGTGATTTGCAACCTTCATAGGTTAGAAGAATTATACATGCAGTGTAATTTTGCAGACTGGAGGAGTAAAGTTGGGAGTAATGAAGTGAATGAGAGAAAAGTTGAGGAAGCAGGGGAAGAAAATATTGCTGCCTTTGATGAGTTAACTAGCTTGTCATGTTTAAACATTTTGAAGGTTTTCATATCTGATGCAAAGTGTTTGCCTAAAGATATGAAGGTTGAGCCAAATTGGGGAAGTTTTGATATTTGTATCAGCAGAGACCCATCAATCAGAAAAGTGTCCTTGGTTTCAAGTTCTTCACCCGCTTATACAAGAGCTTTGACTCTTGGTACAACCATCAAAGCCTTACCGAGTTGGTTTATCAATGTGGTGACAAGGAAAGCAGAGAAGCTACAGTACATAATGTGTTGGGGATTAGATAACATTCTTGTGGAATATGACCGTGGGAGATTACATGCACTGAAGTATTTCTCTGTTATTGGGCCCAGTGAGACCTTGAAAGTCTTGATGAACACAAAAACACAGGATCCAAATGAACCTGTGTTTCAGTACTTAGATCGAAATGAACCTGTGTTTCCGAACTTAGAAGAGTTGCATCTCGTTCAACTGGATAGCCTGAAGGAGTTATGTGTTGGTGAATTACCACTTGGGTCTCTATGCAATCTTAGGTTATTGAAGGTTAAACATTGTTATGAATTGGTGGATGTACTTCTATCGTCACAATTGCTGCATAGATTACAGAATCTGGAAACACTGATTTGTGAAGAGATGGATGAATTGGAATATGTTTTTGGATGTGAAGGGATTAAGCCAGAACATATTATTTTGACAGAATTGAAAGAGATGAGATTGGAAAAACTAGGGAAACTAATAATGATATGGAATGGTCCTGCTCCTCGTGCCATTTTCCAAAACCTTCAGAGTTTGGTAGTTTCAGGATGCTTTGAATTGGAAAATCTCTTCACAGCTGATGTAGCTCAGTGTCTTTTGCAATTGGAAGACCTTTCAGTAGAGCGTTGCCCATTATTGGACAGAGTTATTAAGGCAAGCAAGGAAACAATAGACAGCAAGATTGTTTTTCCAAAACTGAAGAACTTAGCTTTGATAAAGCTACCACAGCTCACAAGGTTCTACGGTAATACTGGAAGTGCTATTGAGTGCCCTTTATTAGAATACTTGTATGTGGAGAGGTGCCCCCAGTTCTCAACATCTGACTTCCACAGCAGGAACAATGTCCAACCCAGTCATCAACAACATTTGGACATTGTACAAAGAAGGTATGTTGCTGTGTCATCAACTTAATGTCTTTCCTTTTCTTCTCGGTTCCTTTCTTTGAAGGATTATGATTGAATTCAAACTTATTTTTCGATGTGTTAAAGAGCTTCTCTTGAATTTCTTAATGCATTTGCTTTATCCACAATTCGAGTGCCTTTTTCTTGTCATCTAAACATATGAAATTGAGTTCAGAGCTAGCTTATTGCTTTTCTTCGTTATCATTTACAATAGTTATTCATTCTTTTTCTTCTTTGGGTAACTAACTACAGTAGATGATGGATTTGTGCAAAAAATATAAAATAAATCTTAAATAGATTAGAAATTTAATCTTAAATAAATTGTATATTTTTCTCTCTCATCGTTTAATTAGATCATTTAACTAGCATTGGCCTACACACAGTGTGTGTATGCCAATGCAAGTTAAATGATCTAATTAAACGATGAGAGAGAACAATATACAATTTATTTAAGATTCTATACTATTATTAAGAGAATAGAGCTTGCTCTCCATAACTGAATGTTTTTACCTATTTACCCTTTATATATAAAAAACTTTAAATCAGGAATAATCAATTGGGATAATAAAGTCATCAGGAATCATCAATTGGGATAATAAAGTCATCAGGAATCATCAATTGGGATAATAAAGTCATCAGGAATCATCAATTGGGATAATAAAGTCATCAGGAATCATCAATTGGGATAATAAAGTCATCAGGAATCATCAATTGGGATAATAAAGTCATCAGGAATCATCAATTGGGATAATAAAGTCAATTTAAAAAATATAAAATAAATCTTAAAAATATATATATATATATATTTTTAAGATTTATTTTATATTTTTTAAATTGACTTTATTATCCCAATTGATTATTCCTGATTTAAAGTTTTTTAATATATAAAGGGTAAATAGGTAAAAAAATTCAGTTATGGAGAGCAAGCTCTATTCTCTTAATAATAGTATAGATTAGGAAAAGCACCTTAACCAAAAAAAAAGATATTTCATCATCTCCTTTTCTGTGCAGAGACCGTTTCTATGTGCCTCTGTCCACTATTTTTTTCCCCAAACTACTATTCTTCTACTCTAATTTACACAGTTTCTTTGAATAAGACCTTTAAACCAACCTCTAAGCTTGAATCTTTGTGTCCTGCGTTTCCCTTCAACTAATATAATAATAATAATTGTTTATTTCAAATTGGTTATTAGATTGCTGAGAAACAAAGGACGGCCCTGATGGGAACAGAAGAAGCAGAAAGAGATATTTGATGGTCTTTTCGATGAACATTTTGGTTTCTGTTTTGTTTGTTGGCCGGGTTGTGCAGTTGCCTCCAACTGATATTGGAAACACTTTGTTTGAGCCAAGGTGATCAAGAGTTGTGGTGAGTATGTAATTTTAATGCTTGTTATTTTACCTAGGCCTCTCTACGATCTTTGGTCATGGTGATCAAGAGGCCAGTGTTAGACATGCATAATGTTTGGCTGTATGTGGGTATAAAATCTTTGACAGAAATATCATATAGCTAGGTGTACTAGTGCCAAGAATTATGAAAATTGAATGTCTATGCACAAAAGTGTCTGACTAAAATAGAAGTATTTGATGGAAGTCATGAATATGAAATTCAAATTACAAAGACCTGATCCTTTTGTTACTTATTTTCCTCTTTATTCGATCCATTTTAATCATAGCAATTTTTGTCGCTTGTGATTAACCGAGAAAATCTTGAAGTGGGAAGTGTATATGGTATAATGATCTATGCGAGAAGATCTGAACAAAGGTTTTCTTAATTGTGTTCATCTGAATCCTCTCGTGGTGCATGATCAGATGCCTTTGGGATTTGTCAAGTAAGCACATGTATGCATGTTGTTTGACTTGTTTTTTGGTCTTAGTCGGGAGGCAGTCTTGATGAAGAGTGTACTTTTGTACACAGATCTTTTGGAAATGCTTAGGGATTGAAAAGTAGTTTGATTTTAGATTTGGATTACATAAAAAGCTTTGTAAGAGTCTGTTTTCCATTACAAAAACACTTTGGCCCCATTTGAATGGCAGGAAATCACGGTATGGAATGAGAATCAATTTCATTTTCCATTTAAAGGTGCTGTTTGGTTGTAATAAGAGATTGGAAAGGAAATAAAAAATGAGATCTGACTGGAAATTGACTCTAAAGCCTGAATAGAAACCTAGTCAGGGGTGGTATTCTATTTCCATTTCCCATTGTCAAAAACAAAATTACATAAATTATCCCTCTAAAAAATTTATATTCCCCCACTAATATTCCTTATAAGTTGATGTCATATTTGTACTTTAATTAGTAAAAGGGTATTATTGAAAATTATAATTTTATATTTCATTCTTATGACTTACCAAACTCTACAATAGGAATGGAAAATTAATTCCAGAATTTAATTTCCAGTAATGTTCCAAACACCCACATGGAAATACCAAAACCTATTCCATTCCATATTGGTATAGAAAGGAAAATAAATCCTTTTCCTATTTTGACATTCCTGCCTACCAAACGGGGCCTATTAGGAGTTCTTCGAGGACATATCATTTGTACTGAGACGAGTGATAAATAAGTGATCTCTGGGGCATAGATTGGCGTATTGTTGCATGTACAGTTTTCCTATTTTAATGACTTATTAGTAGGTGTAGTAGGCTATTAGACGATTAAGCAACGAATATTTAATGGGATGTGTTGGTCCTGCAGGTTCACTGTCGGCATGGTAGTGTGTTAACAACATCAGCGTCATGGTTGCTAACTCCAAATCAGCTTGGGTGGGTTATGATAAATTGACAATATCCAGCTTAACGGGAAGTGACCACAAAGCACAGAAGAAATGCTCCTATTTGGATAGTAAGGTGTGTTTGATTCCTTATTCATATGGTTGTCTTATAAGTCTATTTGTTCTGTCAATTGTCAGTTTCTATGGTTGAAGTTTTCAACTATTACACTCGGTTTGCCATGGCTGATTCAGATTGCAAACAGGAATGAAATACATGTTGGTGGAATAACCTATTTAACTCTCATCCTTTGTCATAGTTCATTAGTATTTTGTTTAATGGTATAACAATCTGGTTGATGCAGGGATTGCAGGCATACCTTGTTCAATGGGGTGCAGTACATCCATTAATTAAGACACTCCAGTCACCTGATTCTTAGGTTAGGGAGTCGTCGACTTTTGCAATTGGGAGGTTCGCACAGGCCTGGTGATCATCAAGTTATTTTTATTGAACACAAAGGTAGACATTTAAGAATTCTATATAAAATAATCCTCAGAATTCTTACCCCTCATTAGGTTGCGCTAAGATGTTTGGATAACAGAGGTGATTTATGTGATTTCCCATCACTAATACACAGAAAAGATAACAATAACAAGATATCTTCTGTTCCAACTTTAACTGCTCGACTCAGTATATGCTAGAAGCTTAGTATGAGGGGCATCCTTGTGGCGTTCCTGAATTCATGTGTTTCTTGTGGACTATAACTCATTGATATAGTCCCAGAGCCTGCAATTGATCGGCCAGCCTCCAGATTGATATGCTTGTTCCACAATGAGGTGCATCCTTGTGGAGTTGTGGTGTTACTGAATCAATATAGTCCCCAGAGACATGCATTACCTAGACTGTCACCTGAACTACCTCGCCATGGTGGAGGTTGGCCGTATCTCGCCGGGAGACCACTCTCTCATGCTCTCCAAAAGCCTCTAAGCGAGCCTTAGCATCTAACATCAGAAACATGTATGAGAGAGGACCTTGCTTATCTATAAAAGGGACCCTCCCCCACTTAGAAATGAGATTTGATCCATGATCTCCCATCACTTGTACAATGGTTACTTGGGCACTCTCAGAGTGAACTCTCCAAGTGGACTTAACCTCCCCTCACGGGCAAGGTGAACCACGCTATATCTTGGGTCACTTCTCCTTTCTCTCTATTTCTCATGTTTCTTGCTAAGTCTCTGGGCCATGACAGAAACAAGAGTAATTAAATTTGAATAGTTGCAAACTACCTCAACCCCACACAATTGTTCGTAACTTTCAGTCTTCATGGATGATTTGGCAAAAGAAGGAAACAAATGTAGAAAAATGACGACAAAATACAGATGTAGAAGAATAACTTTCAATCTCCTTTTTTTATTTCCAGACTATTTTTTCTCTTTAGTTTGTGTTATGAAAAATCCATTTATTGTGAGTTGCTTAACCATGATTAAGAAAAGGAACACATGAAAATAAGAGTTAGGATGGGCAGCAAATTCTCTTATCTAAAGCTCACATCTGGTACTGTTCATTTGAACAGTACTCCGAGTGGTTATTGTGAGAGAGAGAGAGAGAGAGAGAGAGAGATGGGAAGCTCTCAGCGTTTCGTTTTGATTGCACAACAATTACCCGTTGGTATTTTTTTTTTTTTTTTTTTTTTCCGGCTCACAACCCGATCTGTTTGTAGGTATTGGTATTTTCCCCCTGAAGTTTTGGGTTTGCTGTGTTTGCATGGTTTTTGGGATCGTCTGAAGGATGGGTTTGATTGTATGAGGGTTATTCTGCATCAGTTTGGAGGTAACCTATCAATAATCATATGAATTTGTTCAGTTTATGCCATTTGGTGTGAATATTATGATCGAAGGAACCATTGAAGATGCTTGATTGAAAGATTTTAGCATAATATTTACACATATTTGTCTACTTCTGCAATTTAGGACTGGAGAGTTTTTTACACATATTTGTCTACTTCTGCAATTTAGGACTGGTTTCCTTCCATATGCATATGTTTCCTTCCTTATTGTTCCTTCCTCTTTGTAGTCTCTAACGAGGAGTTATACACTATGCAAGCTGAACATTTCTTTGTCCCCGCATTTCTCAATGCCATCAATGAGGGTACAGAGAATAGATTTAGAAGTGTAATGGGTGAACCCTCTCCTGGAGTCTTTACATTTGAAATGCTTCAGAAGCGTTTCTGCGAATTGTTAGTATTACAGGTATCATTTTGGGTTTAGGAGTTTATCTTTACTGTATATTAGTTTTCCTGTTTTCTTAATTGATTCTGATTGCTTAGGTCGAGAATTTTGAAAGGTGGGTCCTTGAGACGAGATTCAGAATCATGCGACCAAACACAATGAACGAATATGGTGCTGTTCTTGATGACTTTTACTTCGAAACTATGCTTGACAAGTTGATGGAGGAGTTTATATGCCCTATATCTAGAGGTATTTCGTCTCGAATTTGTGATAAAGTTATAATTAAACCTAAAATTATTACATAAAAAATTGAACTGATGATACACTTTTTCTTGGGTGGGACTGTTATGTAGTTCTCTTTCCAGAAGTTGGTGGAGCCACATTGGATTCTCATCATGGTTTTATAGTTGAATATGGAATCGAGTAGGGACGTAGAGCTTGGTAGGTGCTACTTATCCATCTCCGATTTTGGATTTCAATAACTTCCTATTCTTTCTTTCTTACTCTACCAAGTTTCAGTGAGTAATGCTGGGGCTTTGATATCTAAGAAAATAATGTATTCTATTGGTTATTTCTACTGATTATCAAGTACTTCAGACAAAAAATAAAATCAGTTTTCACATAGCAGTTTTGTTTGATTGTTTAGCTGATATGATTTCTCCTTATTTGAATTTTACTTTATGTATGTGTACCCTTTCCTTTCCTCTCTGTTCTTAAGCGTTTATGGACCCACAATGGCTTTGTATTGTAGCTTTTCATGTGGATGACTCAGAAGTCCCCTTGAATGTTTGTTTGGGTAAGCAATTTACTGGGGATGTATTTTCGAGGTGTTCGATGTCATAAGCATGTGAATTCAGAGATACTCTCAGAGGTATGCTAATCTTTAAGATCAGGTTTTTCAGTACATTTTTGATATGAGGCCACTTTTATGAAATTTTTAGAAGTACAAATTCTTCAGACTATCATTTTGGATATCGTTCTAATTCACAATACTGTGTTACATCTTCAGTATGCAAATTGAAAATTTAAATGACAGAATATTGATATGCACTATGAGTGCCTTTTCTAATATAGAGTGGCATATTGTTGACTTATTAATAGGAGGTTTTTTTTTTCTTTGGATATCGTAACTGTATAATATAGGAAGTCTTTGATTATCCTTATTTTCCGGGAAGAAGAATTATGGAGATCAACTGGCTGATTAAGACTTTTTTGCCTTAATATAGCAACACTAAACTTTGATACCACTTGTAGAGGGTATAACATAAGCTCTGAACTGCATCCCTGATTGAGGTCTCTCAGCTTTAGGAACCAAACTTACAGTGGTTTTATTCTGAGCCATGAATTAGGACCAAAGCATCTACAAAAATTCTGACATCACCCGTTTTTTGTGATGTGGAATTTGCTTATCCAAGTGTGATGTTTTTGTTAGTAAAATGTGGTTTATGGGAAAGTTTACAAAGATATTTTATCTGATAACACAACCATAGACATAAAACGTGCAGAAGAAGGATTTCTACAGGGTTAAAAAGAATTCTTGACTGAGGTTGGCGGTTGTCTGAGGTCAGCAAATTTTTCTATTCTGATAAATGGGAAACCAAGAGGAAAATTCGGTGCTTCTCGGGGATTAAGGCAAGGTGACCCCTTGTCACCTTTTCTTTTTACCCTGGTGGTGGATGTCCTAAATAGCCTTATGGAGAGAGCAAGAGATTGTAGACTAATTGAAGGCCTGGTAGTTGGGAGGGAAGAGGTTGAAATCACTCATCTGCAATTCGCTGATGATGCAATTTTCTTTTTGAAGGATGATGACCAGAATTGGAATAATTTAAACATGGTCCTAGAAAGTTTCTGTTTGTTTTCAGGGCTGAAAATCAATAAATCAAAATGCTCCGTAGTTGGAATAAATACTGAGGCTGGGAGATTAGAAAGGATGGCTGGTGAACAAGGCTGTGAGATTGGAGTTTGGCCTTTGAAATACCTGGGCCTTCCCTTAGGTGGTAACCCAAAGCAAGCTTCTTTTTGGAACCCAGTTGTAGAGAAAATTGAGAAGAGATTGGAGGGTTGGAAAAAAGCGTTTCTGTCGAGAGGCGGTAGGCTGACATTGATTCAAGCAGTTCTGAGCAGCCTCCCAACATACTGTTTATATCTATTCCAAATTCTGGTGGGAGTGGCAAAGAGATTAGAATCTTTTCTGAATTTTTTTTTTCTGGGATGGAGTCGGAGAGGGTAAGAAGGACCATCTAGTTCGTTGGGAGATAGTGTCGAAAAGCAAAGAAAGAGGAGGGCTGGGAATTGGGAACCTACAAATAAGTCTTTTCTAGGGAAATGGCTGTGGAGATTTCCTTTGGAGAGAGTGTCCTTATGGCATGCTGTAATAAGGAGCAAATATGGATATGATGTGAATGGGTGGGACACAAAGCCAATTTCGGGTGGATCAAGTAGAAGTCCTTGGAAGGATATTTCAGCCGGAATAAGCCAATATTCCCTTTGTCATAAACTAATTGTAGGCAATGGCAAAAGAGTGTGATGCAGGACCAATACGTAAACTGTAGGATTAAGGTTGCTGTAGAGATAATCTGCAATAGGCTAAGAAACAGAAAGATAACTACTGGAATTACACCAGTAGGCTCTAGGAGTCACACCTAGGAAGGAGGTTGAGTCACACAACCAAGGATAGCAAACGCTCTCAATTTTATTAATCTTAATCTGAAAATAAAAGACTACAAAGGCTTCAATATATAGATAAGCTAAAACAACCCTTGACCAATTAGGACCAAGTAATCCTAACATCCCTAGGCTTAAGAAGATTCCCTAAAAATATCTCCTAAGAATAAAACGAATCCTAATAAGAAAAGAAATCATAAAACTATCCAAAACTTTCCAAATACTTGCTGACCCCAAATCAGTTAAGTTCCCATGTTGACACATCATCGCCTACTGAGTGCCAGATCAAGGCTTGAGCCTTGGAACCTTCTTTGCCACGTCTCTTATAGACTTTCAATGGCCTCTGCCATGTAGATCCTCCATCAGAGTGAGGTTTTGGGAAAACTCTTGGCTAGAGGATCAACCCTTGAAATTCTACTTTCCAAGGTTGTTCAGACTATCAAGACACACCAACTATTCAATGGAAAGGTTATCTATCCCTCTCAATTTTCCGATGAGCTGGGACTTTGGGTTCAGAAGAAACTTAAATGACCAAGAGATAAAGGAGTTTACCTCGCTGATGGTTAAAATGTCCGATTAGTGGAGTCCAAACCAGATGAAAGAAGGTGGAAGCTTGAGCCTACTGGGAAATTCTCTTGCAAATCTTTCCATAGCTTCTTAACTAGTGGTGGATCAGATCCAATTTTTGCTCCTGCAAAGTTTATTTGGAATGTCAAGGTCCCTACTAAGGTGAAGATTTTGGGATAGCTTGTGGTACTGGGGAAGACGAATACATGTGATGTTCTTCAAAGGAGAAGACCGGGAAGTTGTTTTTCTCCTCACTGGTGCAGTTTATGCAAAACTCAAGGGGAAAGTGCTGATCATGTCTTTGTGCATTGTGAAGTGGCTAATTTCTTATGGAAAAAGTTATTTAGGGAGGCAAGAGTGGACTGGACAACTCCATTAGAGAGAAGTGACTTGCTGAGAGAAAACCCTATAGCTTGTGGGGTGCTAGCTGTAGTTTGGGTGGTCTGGATGGAAAGAAATAAACGATTATTTGAAAACTATGGAGGGGTGGAGAGGGAAGACCTGTGGGAGAGAGTCAAGTTTTGGGCATCCTTATGGGTTTCTATTTCTAAGGAATTCAAGGATTATAATCTTTCTTCCATTATTCTTAACTGGCAAGCAGCTGTAGTATAAGCCCGTAAGCTTTGATTAGTAGTATTAGATGAGAAGCTAAGCCTATAGCCCCAGCTGCCCTCTTTAGATCTTTAAAGCGGACTCCTTGTAACTCGATTTTTGCTTTTTCAATAAAAAGCTGTTTCTTTTCAAAAAAAAAAAAAGGGTACCAATGTGGGCTGACTGATCTCCCTATGAAGTTTTGGTCAATTTCAAATTGGCTGCTGGGCAAACTCTCACTTTTTTTTCATGACAATTTTAGATATGTAAAGAGGACACTGAGACGTATATAAACTCATAAGATGAATACACTATCTGCAGTCATACTATTTGTTTGACTAAAAGATATTATGTTAGCCAAGAGTCATAAGAATGAAATCAATGAAAGGTGATTTTCCATCCAAGTATCGATGAGGCATCTTTCATTTATATTACACCATCAAAACTTAGTCGCTTTGGTAGGACTTTGAAGAAGAAGGGGAGCAGGTGTGAAGCTTGCAGTCTTGAACAATTAATCATTGCTTGCAACTTGCAACTTATTATCTGAATCTATAAATCATATGTTGGTGAAATAAGTAGCAAATAAATGTAAAAAGTTTCATATTGTTTTGTTTGGTAATTGAGTGAACGGCAGAGTAATCTTTTTACATTACAGATACATCTTCCTTCTCATTCTGCACAAGGTCAGTTTAGTCTGAACTTTATCAATTGGAAGTTGAACTCATAAATGAATCCCCTTTGCTGTTCCGCTTAGTGACTCTTCACTGCATAATCTTTAATTGCATGAATGCAAGAAATTGGAGTTTAAGCATGGACTACATAGTTGTTTCTATGTAACATAAATGTGTGTGGCATGCTGGTGTCATTGAATGGTTCAATGTATTAGGACCACATGAAATATCATTAATCGAATTGTGTTTATTGCTGCTTCTGCAAATGTTGGTTTATGAATGGTACCTTAGTGACTGGCTGTGCGGTATGGACTTCGCAACATTTGAAGTTTTTTAAGTGGCTCCTCCCATACGATGCCTTTCTAGCTGGAGTTTTATCTGGCTAATTCTGTTTACTTACTTAGATATGACTCGCAGATAAAATCAAGAGAAGCCTGGACTTCAGTATGAGGTTATGTATTGCTTGGGTTCAGCCAAAGGAATTCTTTATCTCCATACCAAGGCAAAGCCTTCTATATCCTATCAAGATATGAGAGCCACCAACATACTTTTGGACTTCAGTTTCTGAATCATGCCGACAGAGTTATGGGAATATGCCTCCGTAAGGTAAAGCCAACTTTATGTTAAAAAGCATTTCTATATTTTCTTCTTCTCTGCTTCATATGAACACAAAATGGCATCTGCAACTCATGTATTTACATGTCGAATAACACTGACATGAGTACTGTATAAAATGTCGAGACCTGGATCTGTTTTGAAACCTGTCTAGGACAAGTTGTATTTCACATTACATTTTTCTGTGACTGAAAATTGTGTCCAGCAAATTTGCCAAATGCAAATTCTCACAGTGCTTTTGTTGCATATGTGGGATTTTTCTTCCATAGTTAATCTACAGAATTAGCAAATTCTCTCATGATATATCTTACCTTGATCACGCCTGCATCATTGTTCTCTACTAGAAGCTTTTAGCCAGATATTAAATCATCTCTCTTATTTGTTTTCTCTTCACCTTCTACCTTCCTACTAACTAAATAACAGGGTAATTATACTATAATCTAAAGCCGAATGTCCTGGACTGTTCATCCCTGTTCATTCAACTGTTTATGAGGGTGCGAAATGACGGTATGGCCCTCGGTTTTCTCTGAATTACCATGCTGCCATTTCCCCACAATATATAACCAAAATCCCTAATTCTTTGTGTCTTCAGGAAGACTCTATCAAGATCGACATACTGTTTCGCAGCATCAATCTGGATTGGTTGCAGAAGAGGTAGAGAGAGAGAGAAACTGTGAGAGGAAAGAAGTGATCGATCTGGATTTATTGCAGAAGAGTTGTAGAGAGAGAGAGAGAGAGAGAGAGAGAGAGAGAGAGAGAGGTATCTGCGTCTGCAATAGTTGCAGGTCTGGAATTTATTATTATTATTATTTTTTTATCTCTCATCGCTGTTGTTGGGTTCTGAATGATGATGGGTGTTTATGAATCTTGCTTTTTTAGAATTCAATTTTCAGATCAGTGTTCTAATTCTTCAATTTTCTGCTTTATCTTCTTATTCGGTGTTCGAATGATTGGTTGTTAATTATTAATTGTCTGTTTTTTGGGTTGCAGAAAGTGGAAGGAGGTTTTCTAAGTTTGGGATTTTAGTGATTGATTGGGAGAGGTTGAAGGTAATATCGATCTTACTTGATCAAGTGTGTCAATCAAGCTGTTGGGTGCGAAGGTCAGTTGATAGCAGGTAATTTAGAAAAAAGAAGCAGAGGGATTCTGTCTTTTGCTTTTGTCTAATATCGGTGCTGCAACTAAATTTGGATTGTCTGATATCGCTTGAGGAGGGATCAGATTCGCTAGATTCCATAGTCCTGGAATGAAGTTTTAGGCTTTGATTTTGTTTGTTAGTATTAACGTTTCGTTCAACCTTTAAAGCAAGAGAAAATTAATATAGACAAAGGAGAAATTTGGTCGTCTAGAAGCTTTGTTTTGTTGTCTGTGTGTGTTATTTAATGTTATTTAATTGATGGTCTAGGTGCGTTATACATATGTTTTGGTTACAATTGGAATTTTGTCATTTGTTTTTGTTGGGTTTTTTATTTTTTATTTTTATTATTTATAAACTTGGATCTATTTAGGGTGCTGATTACATGGTTTACTAAACAATCAGTGGGCAAACATATACTCAATAATATATGAAACTCTGCCAATGAATTAGAACAGTGCTAGATCCCCATTGTAGAAACTTGATACCAGCTTGCTTAAAATACCAAGTGTTAGCTGAATCTTTCTCTTTACGATTGAAATACTAATTTTTGTAATATGTAAAATTATAATTGTATTATATTATGTAGATCAAGATTTGAGGGGGGAAAAAAAAAATTAAACCCGCAGCATCGCGCGGGAGACTTTTCTAGTTTATTTACTATATACTAAAGCTCCTATACTGTTCATTTCACTGTTCATGCCAGCAGTGGAATGACGATTTTGCCCCTGAGGTTTATGTAGATAGAAAAGGGTCGGTGGTGTTGTGTGTTCGGGAGACTTCTATCGATTGTAGTTATCAAGCTCTGACATACAGGCGGGGCCATTAAGCTGTCTGATACAATGGAGGCGCAAGGATCGATCAGGCTCTGACGTATAAAGGTTGGTCTGAAAACGAGTAGGACAGGTTTGGTTTGGTAGGCTTATTTGCCAAATTTGAGATTTTCAGTTTTTGATTCGATGTCATCGTAGGTTGCTGGGGTGGGAAAGAGAAGGGATTCAAGATTGTGGTGGGCTTCGGGGGGAGGGTTTGGGTTTGTTTTCGGAGTGGTGGATTCGAAAATTTTGATAGAGTTTGGGGGATAATTTTCAGCAGGAAAAAGTTAAGTGTTCGGTTTGGGTTTGTATGGTTTGTTTGAAATTGTGTTTTGATTATGAAATCTATTTGTATTTGTTGTTTGCTTTACAATCTCACTATTTGTTTCTGCGATCAATTCATATTAGAGATCGATTTTGTTTGAAATATGGGTTGAAATTTAAAGGGATTCAAGCTAGGCTATTCAATTTCATTGCGATGGTTCTACAGTTTGACTGTGCTGTTATCATGTGGGTGGGCTGGTTTGCCCTTTGATAATATATTAAGATAAAGACTTTGAACCAAAGAAGACTTTGGTATAGGTTGCCTTTAGTCTGATTTATATTTGTTATCATTTACTATAGTATGATTCTTTTCTAATGCAGGTTCTGTTGTGTGTCTTGGACTATTTGGTTTTGGTCAAAGGAGTTTTGTGATACGCAAATTATAATTTGAAAACAGGTGAGAACATTGTTCTATTTGTCATTTTTTGTAGATCAATTCTAATTGTTTAGTAATTTTTTATTTCTTTTGATTGACTGATAGCATTAGGTAGGAACTTTTTCATAAATTGGTATTTAGCTTTCTGTCAGTTTTTGAGATGAAGTTAGAATTTTTAACAATATGATATAATGGTTTGAGTTTCATAACAAAATTGTTTCATAATAATGCAGCAACAATCCTAGGAGTAATCGAATTGAGATTCAACTCTCAAATGTTCTTATTCTTTGTCTGAATAATTTTCTCTTTTCTTCTTTATTATATATTCTTTGAAAAAATAGTTACATGATCTTTTTAAATAGATAGGTTGTTGTGTTTAGATTCATCAAATGTAGGTTCTTTTGGAATGAAACAGAGCCAGCTAAGCCCTTAACACAAAAAAGCTTGCTGTGCTCCTACCAAAACCAGTACTCCACATTAAGGTTTTGATTTGGTCACCTTAGAATTAGCTAATGGTATACAATCAGACCTTAAGTAGCTTTTGATAATCATCATTAATCCCTGAAAATGCTCAAGGTCTTTTAACTCTAGCAAGTCGTCCCTTGCTGGATGTTGGTGTAGAACATAGACACTTAACATTTGAAGATCTTTCAATTTGTTCATAAACTTCCCTGATTTCTTATTTGACATTGAGCTGAAGAACCAATATTATTTTGAGAGTGGGAACCAAAAAGTAGTATTTTGTGATTTAGGAGTTGGAACCATTGAAATTTTGGGAGTTGGGTGGAGTGAAGATTATTTAAAATATCAGCTTTCTAACTCAACAGTTCCAGTTCTACACCAAACTCCCAAAATGTAGAAATAAGTGTAGGAATGTGTTTTCAGCAGTCCTTGCCTATGAACACAATGTTTATTTCAACAATCCTGATTGGAGCCAATAAACAAATGACAATTGTTAAAACATCTCTTTATGGTCTTGATGCTGCTCTTATTTGTCTATTTATGCAGGTCTGCTGTAGGAAAATCAAATTGTCAAGAAAAATTGTTTTTGTAGCCTGAAGTATATTGTGGTGGTATTAGGAAGACTGAGGTGAAGATTGCGGATTCTGTATATATTGAATCAAATTCACTGTTCACTGCAGGTAAAAATTTTCAGCGGTTCATTTTTCTACTTATGGGGCTGTGATGGTTGATGGTTGCTACATATTCCTTTACTTCTCGATGTTTTGACTTTGGAGTTGGTTTGATCTATCTCTCTTCAAATCAGAACCATAGTCTTAAGCTTCTAATTGTTATACCGTACTCTCTATTCGGTCCACCTATTGTATATGTAGCTATTAGCCTCTCGCATAAGCCAATTACATACAATCTGTAACCTTGCTTTTAAGTGATAATTTGTGATTCATTGGCTTATATGCTGGACCTTTATTTTAATGATCACCTTTATTTTAATTTAAAAAAATTAAAGGCAGTAACATCTCTTTTTAGTTATCTCTGATTTTATTATGATTTTTATGTAGGTGTTGAAACACGGGAACAATATACATTGCTCAACTTTGGAACTTGCTTCTGTGAGTACTTTGACCTCCAATTTGTAATTTGTACCAGTACGAATTTCAACTTTTGAAAGTTATTTCAGTCCATAAAGAATGAAATTTATTGGTTCTTGGAATTCTGTAGAGATTGATTGTCCTCTTGGTTGGAGCAGATCTTACTATGTATATTAAGTTTAACTTGGGTTTGGACTACTATATGCTGAAATGAGTACTTGGGACATTAAGTTTGGCTTTGAGTGCATATGTTAATAATAGTTTTTATACCAATGTCGGTGAGAAAAGTTATAGCATCAAAATAGAGTAAAGAACAAAAATGAAAAAAAAAAAAAACAGTGACTAATCACGAATGTAGTTCTAATGAGTCTGTCAGCTTTTTGTTTTTTGTTTTTTTGGCTTTTGCTTCTGGTTCCAGTAGCTTTGTGTTAAAGTGAGTTTTGACAGTCGTATAATTAATTTTGAAGTTTCATCGCTGGTTTTTTTTTTTTTTTGGATTTTCTAGATTCTATGCATGAAGGTCTACACGTTGTAAGTAGCTTCAATTTTAGCAAGTTAAATGATGAATCTGTGGAAATTGAAATGCTACTCAATTTCTGTTGATTTTTGTTTGGTAATAGGAGGATGAAAATAGTGGCTGGAAGCTTGATGAAACTAGTGATCAGACCTGGTGGAGGTGATTCAACACCTTCAGATGGTGATCAGGTTGGCTTACATTACGCTTTGTGAAGCCAATATAGCAATTGAACTCTGTATAAAAGCAAATGGTGGAAGCTAGATTAGTTTGTTCAATTTGCAGGTCATATATCATTGCACTGTTAGAACATTGGTGGAGTTATTGTTGAATCTTCAAGATCAGAATTTGGTGGTGAGTTAAAGTTTGTGTCATGAAGCACATTTTCACAAGTATATAGAGATTAATAGAGGAAAACTTTATATTCTGCCTTACAATTATATTTCTCTGTAGCCTTCTATTACGGCGAGAGTGCTGTTCGGTTAGTAATGGGGAATATGTAAAAGCTGGGTTGGCTGAGTTGGAGCATTGGAGCTATAAAGCAACATATGAGGTACCTTGATATTATTTTTACCTTGCCTTATTGCATTATAACTCTTACTGAAGAAACGAAAATGCAGTATGCAGGTTTAGCTTGGGATGAACTCAAGCATATTAGGCAAGCCATTGGATCCCTGGTATCTTTTAATTCTTATGTTATACCATTTATTTCTACTTCCAGTAACAATGGTGAAAGCAATAAATGGTAAAGTTGTCCTGAAATTTTACATTTTTCAGGTGACATAAAAAACCCAGAAAGACACTCGACGAAATAAGCCATGACCTGTGCCCAGTAAGTAATGTATAAGCAAGGAATAAGTAAATAGATTCAAATCCATTAACCTCCTCTTCAATCATACTCATGTACCTGTTTTTATGTTTTTGAAACGTGGAAGATATTCTGGATTTTAGGTGCTATCGTTTTCTGACCATGCTTCAGTCTTTGGATTTGTTGTTTTGAATTGGTTTAGTTGTTTTCCTTCTCTTTGTTATGCAGCTGAGAGTTTGATTTCATTTCTTTTAGTTGTTCATGGACTGCAGATCCAAAAAAACCAATATACTGAATTTGGTTTGGTTTGGTTTGTTGGATTCTATGTACTCATAGTCAGTTCTTTTTAGTTGCATTGGTTTAGTTGTTTAGGGACTGCAGATTAAAAAAATCAAGCAACTGAGAAATATACACGTGATTCCTGTTGATTTTCATATATGATCTTATTCGAAGCATGTACATATATAATTACTATTGAAGTTCATATGTTGGTATTCAATTACGACATATATTACATGAATCATGGACCATCATACCATCTTCCTTTGTACATTTTATTATATATTCCTTGATGCTAGCCTCCAAAGTCGCTTACTTAGTACTGAATTCTTCTCCTGCTTACTCAGTCTTTGAGTCCAGGAACAAGGTAATTTAGTCGGTTTAAATTATCAGGAGGAGTTTGTGATTGTGTATCTCTGTGTTTGTGTGAGGTAGTTGGATTTCTCATACTTTTGACTAGCCATCACCATTGGTATTTATCCATTGTTACTTTTTCAAAATCCTGAAATTCCCACCTGATTGAATATATAGCCAGAGTATGTAACCATCCCTTCTTTAAATCTATGATAATGCACTTTTGCCTATAGATAATGAACTACAGGCTCAAAACCTTGTCTCAGTTTAGGAGAACAGAACTTTGAGGTTATCTTAGATATCTTCTAAGCACATCATATCCAAATGTTTACTGATGACATGTTAACTTATCTTTACTGATGACATGTTTACAAATGTTTACGAAAAGAACAAAATTCAGCGGCTTCAACTCATTCTCGAAAAGGTCTGATCCTGCCATTGGATACTATGCATTTGTTATGACTTATGATCAAAGTCATGATTGTTATCGCATCTTCAATGACATGCTAGGGTTAGGTTCTATTAGAAGTTGAGCTGCCGTGGATGTCTTATTTCTTGCAGTTTGAATTCCAAGTCTAATTTATAAGCTTTGTAATTCAATATTGGAATTGGAATATTTCATGTTTAGATTGATTTTGTAATGCGGCTTTTGAATGCTTCTGAGTTGTTGTATGAAATGTTAGCTGAATTGTACATTTGAAACTTGAATTTACTCACGTGGAACACAAGAAAATTCTTTAAGGATGAAAGGCCTTTAGATTTGGAAGGCAGTTTCTTAATCTTTTTTCCAAGATTGGTTTGCCCATTAAGTTTTACTTCTTTCTTTTCTTAAAGACAGTATTTTTCATGTTGATCATCGGGGTTATGACTTACAAGTTTAATACTTTGCGTAGCTGATTTGCTAAAACTTAATTGGGATTGAAATGAATGAATATATGAATCCAATTTTAAGCTGTTGTTCTGCTTTTGTTTTTTTCTTTTGAATCATACTTGAAGCTTCTTCAAATGAGTTGGTCTTCTCATACATTGCTAATGTTGTTTTAAAAGATATGGAAGTTGAAATTTAATGGTGTTTATTGTTTTTGGCAATTTGCTGCTTGCAGTCTTCAGCACTACAAAATGGTTGAAATGAAACTTCAAGCTCAACAAAAGGGAAGTATACTGTTATGTTGATGTACTGGCGCAGAGACAGAACAGGAGGAGGTGTCCGAGCTGCATGTTCTATGTCGAAAAGTTGGTTGGTTTCTCCTGCATGAAGTGCAGGTGATGAGCTGAACTTGGTTCTCTGCTAGCTGATTGTGTTGGTTTGGATTTTGAATATTGAAATGCTTAATTGAGTACTGGTGCTTTTTCTGATATTGCTTTCATTGTTTCATCTACTAGATGCCTCATATATAGATGTGTTTTGTGTTAAAATAATAGCTAGCTGTGAAAGATAGTAATTTTCTAATGGGGAATAGTGTCTCTTTGCTATATAAGTGGGGAACATGTTGGTTTCTATATTTTAAAGGGAGTGACTATGGATCTCCACTTGACACTAATTAATATGGAGTACAAGTATCAAAATGTGCTGAAATGTGGAGTGACTATTTTAATGTGTCTTATTTGTATCCTATCAAAACCTCATAGGCTGGATATAACTCCTCTAACGTAGATTAACTTTATCTTTTGGGCGTATATATAATGTTTTCTGTTTTAATATTGTTCATCATCAAAGTTGTTTTGCAGCAGGTGTGAATTTCCAGATTGTTTCTTTGTTTTACTGATGGATTGCCAATGTAAATTCTGCAGGTGTGGATATGCATTCTGTTACAATTGTGGAGTACAAGTTGTCACTCATACTACCTGTCGAAGCTGTCATAAGTAATGCTATTTGGCTTGCTTTTTGTTAATTGCAAGATTGCAAATCTTTTACGAGTAATAAGTTACTGTGGTTGGAATGATATAAGAAGATTATATGGTTTCAGAATTTTTTTGACATTGCTTCTTCATATATATTCAGTGATACCTTGGTTGTATGTTGGGAGTATACTGAGAATACACAGATACGAAATATATTATGTACAAAATTCAAGAAGTAAAAAAATCTGCAGCATCGCGCGGGCTTATGCACTAGTTCATTACAAGAATTGAAGAAACATTCATTAGCAGAGCAATCTGGCAAAATTTAGTCCAACTCAGTTTTCTGAAGTCTCTAAAAAAAGTTTAACCATGCATCATAAGGAGTCAGTGTCGATTTAGAGTTTTGCAGGCAAATTTTTTGTATTTGTGCAACAGCAAACATGTGTATCTAATATATGTCAATAGTGCAAGTATAATCAGGCGCATCTGACTATTTTCTTGCGATGGAGTATCAGATGAGGGATTGAGTATAATGGCTTTGAAACTGCGGTTGTTGGAGGAACTTGACATTTAATTGTGCATTTGTATCTCACATTTAATTGCCCAGTGAATGTTCTGTTTTGGTTTTGGTTTTGTTTCCTTTCTGTTTTGTTTTGAGTTGATTGGGCTCTTTGGATCATTTTTGTTATGAAACTGAACTTCATTTGATTGCTATTAGTTGTTAGTTCAGTTAGGAAGAGAGCAATTGATAATTATTATACGATTTGAATGCAGTTATACTACCCGCAGCAAAGGGCGGGATCTCAATAGTTTGTATCCTATATTAGAATTTGCATAGTTCTTTTCTTCTGTTTATAGTTGTTGCATAAATTTTTCCACTAACAACATTGGTATAATCTTTTTCTTTTTTAGAAATCATTATTGTTATAATTTTATTAAAGCAAAGAATAATGTGTTGATGCGGTGTCGGGAGCTGCTATCTACAGGAAAGGATGATGTTGGAGGCTTGGTCACTCTATCCCGATACCTGTCAAGACAGAAATAGGTTAGGGGGTGCTCTATCCCGATACCTGTCAAGACAGAAATAGGTTACGGGGTTGCCTGCCTATAACCCTCCGATGCCTAAGTCAGTATCTGCTTATGTATAGAGTGAAATAGTGAACTTACTTGATTGGGAAGGGTTTTTCCCTTTTATAGGAGGTGTTGGGCGATGCGCTTGGTTGTTCTACGATGTGGGAATGTGCTCCCTTATATATCAAACGCTGGACAGTCAGCTCTGGGCACCTATTTCATAGTGTCTAGTGGTGGTTTCACTTCATTTGGTGGCATTTGGTGGCTAGTGAGCCGTACATTTCCGTTGTTTGCACCTTTGTACACGTGGTATAAATAAGTTCCCAAGTTCCCGGTCAAGAGTCCTCTTGGGTGGGGAGTTTGTCTTGGGTGCAGATATCAGGAGTGTACGACGAAATGGTCACCGGGAGTTCTTCCGACGTGGGGTCCACTGCCTAACTCCCAGTCCCCCAAGTCCCTGGGCAAGAGGATCTCAGGATCGGGTCCTGTTGTGTTGGTGTTACCGGTACAGTGGAGTATACTTGGGCTATGTTTGTTTCACAGGATTATTATCCCCCACCTTAATTTCTATAACAGTCCATGACTCCACTAGCCTGGCTTATGTTATACTAATACCTGACCCATGTTTGGTAAGCGTAGGACTAAAGAGCAGAATAATCACAATAGTGATATCCTATGTTTGATGGCATATTGGACTAAATTAATTTTGGATACCACAATATTTTTGTTTTTGAGCAAAAAGTTATCTATTAATAAAAGATAATATTTCTAAGAATATTATCTTGTAAAGACCCATTTTATTATGTGCTTGGAGAGTCAATTACATAAACAACCAGTTAAAGGACTCCAAAAACAAAAAACAAAAATGGATCCTCAATTACAAATCTGATAGGAAAACAGCATCAGCAATGGGTTTCAAATTTCCTATGCTTCAGCAACAGCAACAGCATCCGAGTAAAATATCATGTTGAATAATTGTTGTGCACTTGGTCTTAAATTACCATATAGTATAATTTGTTCAATTCTGGGCAGTGGCCATCTTAATTGGATTATTATTGTTGTTTGATGAAGAGAGTAGAGATGTAATAAGGCTGCTATAACATTGAAGTTAGCTGCTAATAAATTTCAAGAATCTGTAAATTTGTATTCCACAGTGATACAAATTACAACCCATAAACAATCAGTAATTGATATTTTACAAATTACAACTCATAAACATCACTGGAGACGCGTGTATTTGATACCATTTCTTTCAGGAAAGAAGAAATAGATCATCTTACAAAAGCGGCACCGGCGTGGACATACCTGCGATCAGATTCTGCCTCCACAAGTCCCCTATTTCTTCCACTGCCGGCTGCGACAGACTATGCAATATTGTAAACCAGGAGAGATGACACAAATAACTCTGTCCATGAAATCAACATCAAAATCAATAAACCCAGTCATGAAATTGATCATAGATCAAGCTACCCAGACACCAAATCCTTAATCAATCAGTAAAATATCACAACCATAAACAAATTACAAGAGGTAATCACTCCATAGTCTTTTATAAAACAAATTACAGTTGACAGAGAAAGAAAAAGGTAGAGGGGGTTGGAAGGGGAGAGTGAAAGATAATCAACACAAGAGATAGAGCACGAGAAATTGAGCCTGAAAAAGAGCAGCCGAATGAGACTGGGATGAAAGAAACAAGTGAGTGAGAACGATGAGGCTTAAGCCAAGAGCGACTAAGAATGAGATTTTAGCGCTGTTGAAGACTTGCTTCCACAGTCCCGTGAATTTTGGGGTCGCTGTGTAAGAAGGTGTTGGGAGCGTATTGGGGACTGCATAGTCTCATTTAATTGAATCCCTGTTGTTACCAAACATGGGATAACTCCTGTTATAACAGATAAGCCTGTCCAGTCCCATCCAATCCTGCTTAACAAACATAGCCTTGGTGTATTTTGTTTTATTTTTGCTGTTTTGGTGATCTGAGGCGCGTCATGTGAGGGGCAACATTGGGAGACACGTGTAGGTTTGGGGTTTGCTAGGCGTGCGAAAGGGGGGCGTCTTTTCCCTCTATGAAACCCCTTATTAATGATTTGTGTAACTGAGGTGGCGGCTCGCATACAGGGGTGAGCAAAGGGTCAACTTCATACACGTGTCACAATCTTAGCGAGCACGTCCTTTCGTTGCCGAACGGCTGCGATGGTTCGTTGCGATCCTTCGTCTATAAAATGGCAGTGGTGTGCATGAGAAGTCTCAATCAAACAGATTTTGGTCGTGTGCTTTTCTTTGATTTCTTTGTGGCTTGTGTAGTGTTTGGAGTGCTTCGATTTGCTCTTGCTCTTGTGTAGATCACTGGGGTGGTTTGCTGATTTTCATCTCCTGTTGTGGATCTGTGCCTCACCGTTGCTTTGTCAGGTATGGCTGTACTCTTCTTTAGATGTTGCTTGGTGTTTTCTGTGTTTGTGTTCTTCCTTCTGTTTATCTTTTGATGCATGTTTGGATCGGCTTCTGGGTGTGGGTAGTACGCCTTTGGTGCGGTTTTGGGGATGATGCTTTTAGGTTGTATCGAATATCTGGGCGTCGCTGTTTCTGGGTTTTATTTGGCTTTGCATGTTCTTTGTTGCAGAGTGTGGGTGTATGGGTTTATGAGTTTTGCTTGACGTTTGGATAGTAGGGTGTTTTCTAGGCTGTTTATTTTGGTGATGTGGTGTTATCATGTCAAAGCCTATTCTGATTTCTGACCAAGAACAGATTCTCATCTCCAGTGACTAGGTGGGTTCGGAATCGAGTTTGTCTACCGGTGGTTCTGCTGATTCCTTGGATTTGGCTCGTTTTCAGCTTTCTTCTTCTTCAAGCGAGTCTCTCAGGAGGTATATCGACACTGAACAATTGTTCCGGGGGCTGAGTATGGCACACCGGGAGAGTGAGGGTGGGTCCCCTATCGCTGGTGCTAGTAATGCCGGGGCGTCGAATGTGGCAGCGGGAGTTGTTGCGGTGGGTTTGTCCCTATCCGATGGTACCCATGTTGATCCGCCCGGTCATTCCATGACGGAGACCGAGTTGAATGAGCTACGGGTTAACTGGGATATTCATCCTGATGTCGAGATGAAGCCCCTTCGGGAGGGAGAGGTAGCCCATGACCTTCCTGCTGGTTGGACTGCTGTATACGAGTATCAGCTTCGTTGTGGGCTATCGTTCCCACTGCGGGAGGGGTTCCAGTATTTGTTGGCCTGCTTGAATATCGTTGTGGGTCAGATCTTACCAAATACCTTGAGGCAGATCATGGGGACTCTTGTTTTGCGGAGGCTCTATGGCCAGAACTTTCCCACATTCGATGAATTTAATTCTTGCTACCATTTGGAGTATTCGCAGAAGGCTGGGAGCTCCGGGTGTATCCAGTTGAAGCCTACCGAGAGGTTTTCCGAAGATTGTGGATGACTTGCCGACATCCATCTATAAGCAATGGCGGGACAAGGATTTCATTGTTGGCTGCCGGTGGCAGGATCCCGGGATATTTCATCAAGTCCCTAATGCCTTCCGATCGATAGGTAAGCATCGTTTTCGATCTGCAGCTCTGTTGTTTGTTATTACCTCCTTATTTACGTTGTCTATTTTGTTTTTACAGTAAAGCAGACCTTCCATCTCTTGAAGTTGGATAGCAAGAGGATTTGGCAGGTGTTGAAATCTTTTGGTGGTGATAGTGATCGCAGTGCCTATCGGCTGTGTAGGATGGCGGCATATGCTCAGTGGAAATTAGGTGTCTGTCCACGTAAGTATCTTACTGTGTCTTTATCGTATGTTTCTTTTGCTTTTGTTATGTTAAATGCCTTTGTGTTAGCAGAGTCTATGCCGTCTGAGAATACCGGGAGGAAGAACCTTCGTCCTTTCGATGACATGTCTGATGGAGATGTCATTGATGGCTTGTGAGAACAAGGCCGCTGGGCCCGGGAGGCAGATGTGAATTTGGAGAAGATTGAGCTGATCTCGATAGGGAAGGTGATCAATCTCCGGTTGTTCGTGGATGACTACGCCTCCTACCCCGAGAATGTGGCGCGTCACCTCGGGATAAATATTGTGAGCCCCGGAAAAATGTTTCGAGCTTAGTGGAGATCGTACGATAAATTATTTAACGATCTCGATAAAAGTCAAAGTGCTCGAGAATAGTTTCAGAAAATTATACAAGATGGAATTCTTGATTTAAGCATTGAGTAATAAAGTACACGTCTAGAAGAGTTCGTGGGAATTTTCAGCGAATTTTTCGGATATCTAAACTAATTACTATGGGTTTTCAAATTTTTGGAGTATGGAAATTAGTTAAAAAGAAAAGGGATCATCTCAGGGAAATTTGGGCCGTCCATTTTCTCCACCTACTGATCTGGGCCGTTGATTTCACTATAAAGGGAGGGGGACCAGATCAGATCGATCTAGAAGACGCGAGAAAAGCTCGAAGCTTCTGACCCGAAAATGCGTCGCCGACCTAAGGAAGAAATCCGACCAGAACGTTGTCCTCTAGCCGCCTCTCCGAGGCGGACCACAAGCAATAGCCTCGTCTCGCCGTTGCCTACGTCCCTACGGTCTCAGATTATACATGCATCGACGGTGAACGGAGAATCGATGATTGGAAGTTCCGAGACTTATCCGGCGATTTCCGTGAGTTCGGTGACTCCGGCCACCTTCTGGGCTGCATTTGGTATGAAATCTCATCTCCTCATCATACTCTACAAGCCTGTACAATTAGATTTTGAATTTGATCGAGTTTTGACAATTTCGTTTTTGGGTTCCTCTCGACTTCGACGCGAGCGACTATCGCGGCCTTTCTGGGCTTGGTTTCTGGTTCGACTGCTTCTCTGGACGAGGCCTAACTTCGATTGAGAGCTAAAGTCTAGAAATTTCTAGGTGGGTGTTGTTGAATCCTCAGTTCATCGTCATTCAAGTTTTTAGAAAACGTTTGGTTCCGAGATCGAAATAAGGTGAGTTGAGTTACTTCTGGTTTTGGTGAATTTCGACTGTTGTTACATTGTTGATGGGTTGTTGCTTTGGTGGAGTTGAAATTTCAGAAGCTGTCAATCAGTGGACATCAATTTGACAGTGTGTTTATAGCCGGGTTCCGGGAAGGAGTTGAATTAGAATCTTGGGTTTTCCACCTGCAATTTGTATCATCGAAGGTAAATAACTTGAAGTTTTGTCCTTTGGTACTTTTGGACAGATTGGATGAGTTGTGATGTTTCGATTTGAATGGATTGTGATTGTCAAGCTTGTACTATGGCAATGTATCAAATTTCAAGTAAAGGTTTGGTAATTTGGGTTAATTATCGAACAAGTCTCGATTGGTCAAACATTGGTCAAAGCTGGTCAACTCCTGGTTAAACAGGGAAAAGTTGGTTGTACGATTTGTTAATCGTCGAGATTTCAGTTATTAATTGAATGCGATATTAACTATCGAAATGTCAGAACTTAGGACTACAGCTACCCGAGGAACGGAAGGTTCGTGATCTCCGAACAACGTGAAATGGTAAAGTTTCGAAATCCAGGTAAGGGACTCGGGACTCCCTACTGGCTAGTGATTTTCCGTATTTGATTATATATGTGATGCATGATGAAAGTACACTGTTAGTTCAAATTAGAAATGTTTTTAAGTTAATGTGCATATAAGATTGTTGATGGCGGTGTGTGAGAGCGGAAAGGTGGTCGATGACTTCCTTGGGGATTAGCCACCCCTAAACCTCTAGTGAGTTAGCTATACCAGTCGGACGGTGCGCAATCGCAATGATGACCCTGTTCCTTGTGTGTAGCTAGTGTGTTAAGTTTGGCGCTCTGTGACTGGTAAGGTCATATCTTGGTTCTACCGAACCAGGCCATCAGGTAAAGCGTACGTAGTTTTCTAATCATGCATCGGGTTTTAAGATGAAAAATATTTTAAGTTTGTCGTTCTTATATATATTATATTAGCTTTGTTTTCACACTAGGCCCAAATCTAAATTATTACAAAGTTGAGTTGATTTTCAAACTTAGGCGGAGTAGGTGCCATAGAGTAGCGAGGACGAAAGCTCACTCCTACAATAGTGTATGTGCAGGTACTGTGCACTGGTAACAGGATTGTAGCGGACAGAGCTGGGTGCGCCATCGCCTCAACCCGGAGAAGTGCATATTCGCTGTTGGAGGCGACAAATTCTTAGGCTTTGTTGTCAGCGAGAGAGGAATAGAAGCCAATCCCGAGAAGGTACAAGCGATATTAGACATGGCGGCACCTCAAACCAGGAACAAGGTACAGTGCCTCATCGGGCAGATCGTGACCCGCTCCAGATTCATCTCCTGCCTCACTAACAAATGTGCCCCTTATTTCCAAGCACACAGCATCCACGTCCTCACCAATCACCATCTGAAGCAGGTGTTGCAAAAACTAGAAACCTCCAGTAGACTGGTCAAGTGGGCAATTGAAATGGGAGAGTTCGACATCTACTATAAGCCACGAACAGCCATAAAGGGACAAGCGGCAGCAGACTTCATAACTGAGTTCACTCCTCCAGAAGACAGCGAGACCCAAAAGAACTCGACACAAGCGCCAGCGATACCAACAAGTGAGGTAATGGGAATTGCATGTTGACGATTCCACCAACAACCGACAAAGCGGTATCGGTATCATTCTCACTGACCCAGATGGCTCCTCATATAAGTATGCACTCAAATTCTCATTCAAAGCCTCCAACAACACCGCCGAATATGAAGCATTGATCACAGGGACCCAGCTGGCCTGAGAGCTCGGAGCCATACACTTACACATATTTAGCAACTCCCAACTAGTGGTTAATCAAATCAATGGAGATTTTCAGGCAAAATAGTCACACTTGGGTTCCTCCAAGGCTTAGCGGGCGCACTGTTACAGCGATTCCAATCTTATACAATCACACAAATCCCAAGGCTGAAAAACTCTAGAGCAGACACCCTGGTGAGACTTGCCTCTGGCCCCTCAGAAACTAACATCGGTAACACCAAAATTGAGATACTAGACAAGCCTAGCATCTCCAAGTCCTTCTCTGAGATATTCATGGTCGAACCACCACGTCCCCCTTGATGGATGGACCCCATCATTGCATACCTGGAAAACGGAATAGAACTCGAGGATAAATTTAAGGCTAAACGCCTAAAGCGACGAGCATGCTTAGACACGCTACAGGATGGCAAACTCTACCGCTGAGGACAATCTTTCCCTTTGCTCAAATGTCTTACACTAGAAGACGGTCAACAGGTCTTACAGATGTTACATGGGGGTGTGTGTGGAAACCACGCAAGAGCCAGGTCCCTCGCACATAAAGCCATGCGCACAGGGTTCTACTGGCCCACAATAGAGTAGGACGCTGAGACAGTGTCCTGCTCATGCCTCTAATGCCAACAGTTTGTCGCTTTGCCAAGGACACCATTGGTACCACTCTCCATCATCATCTCGCCATGGCCATTTGCTCAGTGGGGCTTGGACTTCATTGGCAAATTCCTAACCGCCCCAGGTCAGTTCAAGTTCGCCATTTTGTCAGTTTCTCGGCTACCCCAGAGCAACGCCTTATTATGGTACTACTCGCCAAATCCATGCTTAGATTCCAGGACGGAGGCCGATCCAGTAGTAGTTTGCTCTCTTCTCCGTGCTTTCAGAGTTTACTATCCTAAGATTCCATAAGCAACGTCAATTGGTTAGTATTAAAGCACAGTTAACTTGTCTCGCTTCACCTCGGAGTCGAGACTTCGAAGCGGAACCTGATTTTGAGGTGAAGATCCAATTTTTCAAAACTCGCACCTCAAATAGAAGGGGTATCAACGAGTTACGCTCGACATGATCTTCTTGAGGTGATCTGAACTCTTCAGGATTCCCTCCTCAAACGACATTTTAAGTTCGAAACAAGAACAACATTCAACAACACGTATTAACTAATACGACATCCGGACCTTTTAACCGGTCCCACACTACAACAACTTTATTTTCGAAATCAACACCACCACATAAGGAATTGGACTTTCTATTGGACAAGCAAAGAAATTCGCACTATAACTTTTGACCTTTTCAAGCATCAACTATACTTATGGGGACTCAAAGTTTGTCGTTCACGTACCTTTTACCTTTCAACATTTTCATCATACTGGGCCCACATCCTCGCTGCGGTCTGTGCATTGTGGAGGAGCTTTGGGTTGCATCACTTGCTCGATTTAGATTAACGCATGAACGTTTAATAGTAGGACTCGAAAGGATCATAAGAAAAATAACAACAATCGAGTCCAAGAAAGCAATCAAATTAACCGGACTCGATAAGATGTAAAGACAAAGGTCGAATCATGTCCAACAACAACTATTTGACCAACCGGATTCACCAGATAAATGAGATTCGAAAGTGAATCTAGCAACTTCTCCAACAATCAAATTAAAGCTCAATATCACCACAAAGGCAAATCGAAATTGACACGCCCAAAATAGACGCTCAATTTAACCCTGCAATGATGTAATCGTCAGTAGTAAAGGATAAGCAAGGATCGTTCGATGCCAGAGATTGAGGGTAACTATATTAATCACACAAAAGAAAACAAAACTAAACTAAACTAACAAATAAAAAAAAAAAATAACAAAATCTGAACTAAACCAAAGAAAACGTCAAACAACAAAAAGAAAAGAGAGAAAGATGGGGGGACAGAGAGGAGGATTGCAGAGGCGTTGCAATCCTGAAACACACTAAACTGGGGGTTTTTGGGTTTTCACGAAAATAAACATAAAACGAAGAAAAGAAAAACGATTTTGAGTTTAAGGTTTGAAAGATATGGATGAAGATGTTAGGAACTCGGAAATCCACCACAAAAATATGCTTGAGACAAATTTATCATCCTAGTTTCAACTACTAAGTCGTGAAAAAGGTTTCAATCAAGAACAAACCATGAACGCATGCATAAGTTCTTATTACTTCCCTAGATTACTTAAGCAAGATGAACGCACCATTACTAAGCCTTTAGAATAAACAATCAAGGTATAGAACGCTATCCTATCAACAATTAATTCTAAGCATTAATCACATGTGGAAGTTTGATTGAACAAGTATGCAAAACTAGTGTGGAACGCCTACCTAGCATGCAATCCTTTTTATTTGGTTTCACCTATTGTCCTATAGGTTTCACTACCATTGAAACAAGCATTATTAACCGTTTAGGAGATTAAAATACCTATTTCTAGCCCCACTCACATGATCATAATATTTTATGTGCGCATTCATAAAACATAAACATGCAAGAGTTATCTGTAAACCAAAACCAAATAAACAATTTCACCACAAAGCAATCACGAAACTAGGAATCAAAATATTGTCAAAAACATATCTTAGGGGCTTCAAACCTCGCCCCTAACAAATGTAGATTAGCCACACATTGTTTCAAAATTCAAAACTAAACACATATGAGTTTGATTTACAAGAAAGTAAAAACCGTAAAGTGAAGAAGATGAGAGCCACGAATACACTTTTAGGCAGCCTTGGACGCAAGAACCCCCCTCAAGATGGTACACGGCAAGGCTTGATGAAGATGGATGATGGGGTGCACGGTTTTTGCTCTTGGAGGACTTGGGAATTTCAAAACTTTGTGTGCTAGGGTTTATGGCAGAAGATGGCGCTGTAGGATTGTGTTTTTGCAACGTGTTCTGCTTCTCTATATATATGTGGAGCACCCCCAAGTTTCCTTTTCCAATTCTGCTTTTAAAGCCTCCCCTAGTTGCTTGAGGATCACTCAAATTGGTGCACAATTAAATGATTTTCAAGCCTTAATAATCTTCCCAAAATCTTGAGGAATCATTCTAGGACTCTCCTTCATATTTGCAGCAGCAATAACCTTCCAAAAATGCCCTGGAAATCCGTCCAAAGAAGAATTCTGCCAAACTGTCCTGTTTTGACTAGGATTCAATTTCTGACTCTGAAGCTTCCTTCTTTGACAAGGGACGACTTCTTCTGGTCAAGTTTCTGGATGGTTCTTGACTCCCACGTGCTCTATGACATCATATATTCTAGATTGATCAACAACCTTCTGGAAAAACTCCAAGAAAGTCGCTGGAAAAGATCTCCCAAAAAGCTTCGTGAAAAGCTGACAGTTTCTGCCTTATCGGGAAGCCTACTTCGACTTTGATTTTCTACTTCCTCGTTGATGCGTCTGACCTGTTCTTAAGCAGTAGTTGAAGTATAACATCATGTCTTCAATTATCGCTGCCCCTTTCTGCAAAGGTTCATCTGGAAGGGTGCAAGAATTGCTCCTCAAAACCGTTCCCAGAAAGCTGATTCTGAAACTGCAGTTTTCTACTTTGCAGCAACTGTATTGCACAATGAATTCCATGGACTTCCCTTGTAATTTCTAGAGAAATGGTTGATCAAACTTGGTCCTCTGCATCAGTACTTCATGTTCCATGGCTTAGTTTCTCCCTTTAAGCTCCTATTTCTCTTGAATCACTTCACGAACTACCTAAAAAGAAAACAAAGTTAAAACTGACTTTTTAAAGGAATTAACTAGGAATTAACTAAGAAAAGTGTAAGGGATTTCACACTATATTCATCGCATTTTATGCTCCTATCAGAAATATGACTCAAATCTTCCAAAGAAAGAATGAAAGTTCCAATTAGGAATCCAACGGAAGAATAAACTATGGTACCAATCAATAACGAATCGAAGTTCGGAAAACAATTATAGAGTCTAACGAATTAATCATCGATACTGTAAACGTTATGAAGCAGAAAATCAAGATTCTAGACGAACTTCGAAAAATCACTTAAAACATCATAAGATTTCGCTTTCGAATCTCAACTTTTAACCCACAAAGGGTTGAACAACAATTTCCACTAAATTTGTCTTTTCGACAAAATGCACTTTAGTATCGGCTCGACTAAAATCATGTCAACAATTTCAAATTGCAAACTAAACTTTCGAATCACGGCGTAAAATAATTTCTTGGCTAAATCACTTTCTCGAACTTTTTTTTTTTTTGAAACACTTTCCAACATACCTTGTCAAAACAAAAATTCGAGGATTTATTGATATCCCTTGAACACATTTTTATAACACGGCCTTTCAGGTTAAACCACTTGAACTGAAATCTAAATTTTTCGAGCCGACAAAAACAAATTTTTGGTACCAGAGGTTTAAATCAATGGAAATTGAAAACTTTGGAAGCATTGCTCTGATACCACTTTCTGTAACGTCCCAAACTGCACCTCATCAGCTTGAGCACGTCACAGTGCCGCGAGTCTCTAAAACATAAACCAAATACTCAATTTATATTCTAAAGAACCGCAAGGCATTTTTTTTTTTTTATGATAAACTTTTCATAAAACGCACAACGGAGATTTGAAATACCTTTGAGGTGAAAGCTTCTTGAAATTACAAAATTCACTTTGTTCATCTAGAACTTATCATTTTCGAATAGTCGAGGATTAATAGACTTAACCACACAATGAACATTCAACAAGAAGAAGACATCGAGGGGAAATAACCAACGTGGTAGCCGCTACAAGTCGAAGAACATGGTGCAGTCGAGCTGGAAATCACCTCTTTTCCCCACCGTCGTTCTCCCTCCTCCAGCCACCTTTTGCCGTGATTCTTGAGGGGATTCTGCACTTCTGAGGAGATCGAATTGTGGAGCTTTTGAAACTAGGGTTCATTCGATCTGAAAATTTTGT
The DNA here is from genome assembly GCA_002564525.1 of Rosa multiflora. Lineage (NCBI taxonomy): Eukaryota > Viridiplantae > Streptophyta > Magnoliopsida > Rosales > Rosaceae > Rosa > Rosa multiflora. Next base: position 141,940 of record BDJD01006919.1, read on the forward strand.
GAGGTAAAATTCGACTCTTTTACCTTATAATCTGACTTTAGTGTAGTTATCAAAGTTTCAATTCGAGTTAAGATGAAGAACTTTTGTGTTGGGAGTTTTGTCTAATTTTGACTTTGGATGGGCGGCGGTGCCCCCACTGTGATGGTGGTTTCCGGCGACCTCCGACCACCCCAAGGACAGTTTCTATCCATTTTTGTGTTCTGAGTATCGATACGATCATTTCGATATATTATACGCAATTTTTGGATATCGTATGATTTAGTTATGAATTTTACGATTTCGATTGTTCGATTAATGATCTGTGAAAATCGGACCGTCCGATGGACTTGTAGTTTTGATATGTTGATAGTATGACTGTCCCAGTGACCTTGTGTGGTAATGGGTGAAGATCCGACCGTTGGATCTTCATATAATTGCAAAATAGTGATTCAGGAGGAGATTCATGAGAATCCGTCCGTTGGATTTTTTTATAAGTTAGAATCCGACTGTTGGATTGTCATTTAAGTAAGTTTTGGAATTGTTGGCTAAATTCAAGTCACATTTGATTAGGTGATTGATGGATTAATTTGGCGGACGATTCGTAAAAATCGTTGTTGAGCTGTTTAGAAGACGCAGCGAGAATTTAGAGGTGAGTAAACCTCACGTGGTTCATATTACGAACCGAGTACTTTAATTACTTTATTTTCTGCAGTAATTGTGTGAAAATATTTATGGAATAAATATTTGTTTTTAAATCACATGGACTTGATCAACTACGGTCCATAGGTAAGTAAAATAATTTAATTATACAAAATGAATTTCACGATTTTCTTGTGTGAACTATAGTTGGTATTAGTGGTCACTTTTGAGTGGGTGATTACGTATATATATATTTACGTGATTATATACGAATTGGTGTGACATTGAAGAGTGTGAAATGTTGATGATTTAATTATATGGATTAAAATGTGATTTTCCATATTTATATGTGATGAACTTGATTTACATTGGAGGATGTATAGAGTGGAGAATGTAGGGTTCTGAGGACAGAGGTCCAAAGTTCGACGGTTAAGGATAACCGAAGTGTTTGTGTTCTGAGGACAAGGAATGTCCGAAGTTCGACAGTTAAGGATAACCGAAGTGTTTGTGTTATGAGGACGGGGATGTCCGAAGTTCGACGGTTATTATTAACCGGAGTATATTGTTTTGAGGGCTGAGAGCCCAAAGCTTGAGGGTTATTAAGTTAACCTGGGAATAAGTATATTGTTCTGAGGGCTGAGAGCCCAAAGTTCGAGGGTTATTAAGTTAACCTGGGAATATGTCGTTTACTTGCACCTAGGCCAAGGTGACTGTAGCGATATAGTTAGAGCTCTAACGTGTGGTCAAGATGAACCAGGGTGGTGTTATGTGGGGTTGAGTGTTTGTAGGACCCAAGTGGGGTGTTGTGATATCGAGGATTGTGATAATGTATTCCTCGTGATTTTCCCGTGAGTGGATTGATGTCTCATTGCAGACGTGTTATTGTTGATTGATTTTGTGAGTTAAATGATTTGTAATTTAATAAATCAACAGTTCTTTCTTGTTTACTCACACGACCTGTCAAAAGCTTACCGGGTTTGGTGTTGTTGCAATCCCGATACACTATTCAAATTGTGTAGCGGGAAATCTTGCAGGTCAGGAGAATCAGGATAGAAATCGTGCGGTTTAGAGCATTTATCTTGGTGTTACAGTTTTTGTAAATTGTAAGGTGAGTTATGCTCAATTAGAGCTCCACCAATTTACTTTGTACGAGTGAATTGAAATGTTTAACTCGAGGTTTTTGAGATTTGAAATCTGAGTGGCATGGGTGTGGTTGTTCTGAGAAAAAAATTCAGAACGTTTATTTGTTTAAGTTCTTTAATTCATGTTTCGAATTTTGAATTTGTTATTTAAAATTCGGGGCGTGACACAACAGTACAGTTTACAACTTCACTTTGACCGTCAGTTTGCGAGTGGTACGCCGAACTATAATTAAAAGTAGTGCTCTGCAACTTGAATAACTCTGCCCAAAATAAACTTGTAAATGTGGGATCTCTATCACAAACAATGGACTCTGGCATACCATGTAATTTGAAGACATTATCAAAGAAAAATTGAGCAACTCCCACAACTGTATATGGATGTGACAATGGAATGAAGTGGGCATACTTGGATAGTCTATCAACCACAACAAATATTGTTGTCTTCCCGTTTGATTTGGGTAGACCATCAATGAAATCCATTGAAATACATTCCCATACCTTATTAGGAATCGGCAGCGGTTGGACTAATCCTTGTGGAGCAAGTTGTTCAGATTTATGGCATTGGCATACATCACAAGTAGCTACAAAATCACGAATTTGCTTTCGCATCCCCGTCCAATAAAAACTTGCTCGAATTCTCTGGAGAGTCTTGTGGTATCCTTCATGGGTGCTGTTGTGGAATTGCCCCATGATGTCTGGAATTAAGGAAGAATTTGCAACAAGATAAATTATGTCCTCGAAAAGAATGAGTCCATCTATAAATTTCCAAGGACCTACTGCTTCATCACTTTGAATACGCTTGAGCACACCTTGCAATTCTGAATTAGAACTCACATCTTCTTTTATTACCTCCACCCATTTAGAAATTGGTTGATTAATAGCTGCCAACTGTCCCAATTGCTCATCCTTTTCTTCTCACCTAGAGAGAGCATCTGCGACTATATTTTCCTTCCCCCTTTTATACTCAATAATGAAGTCAAAACCCATAAGCTTGTAAAGCCACCTCTGTTGAGCTGTGGTTGTAATCTTTTGGTTCCACAAATACTTCAAACTGTGTTGGTCAGTTTGCACCCGAAATTGACGCCCCAATAAGTATGGACGCCATCTTTGCACCGCTAACACCAAGGCGAGGATCTCCTTCTCATAAGTGGACAACAACAAGTTCTTTCCATGCAGTGCTTGACTAAAAAATGCAATAGGCCTCTCCAGCATTAATACAGCTCCAATACCTGACCCACTAGCATCACATTCCACTATAAAAGTTTTTGAGAAATCGGGAAAAGCCAACATCGGTGTCTTAGTCATCACTTCCTTCAATTGTAGGAATGATTTTTCAGCTGTAGGTGTCCACAAGAATGAATCCTTCTTTAACAACATATGCGTGAGTGGTGCAACAATTTTGCCAAAATGCTGAATGATCTTCCTGTAATAGCCTGTTAACCCCAAAAATCCTCTAAGTGCCTTTAAGGAAGTTGCTTTCGGCCAATTAGTCATCACAACAACCTTGTCAGGATCCACGACAACTCCAGAACCTGAGATTACATGGACAAGGTATTCCACCTCACTTTGGCCAAACTGACATTTCTCTTTTTTTACAAATAGTTTATGAGTTCTTAATATAGAGAATGTAATCTGCAAGTGTTGAACATGTTCATCCCATGTTTTGCTATAAACAAGAATATCATCAAAAAATACTAAGATGAACTTCCGCAGATAACTCTGAAATACCTCATTCATCAAAGCTTGGAAGGTGGATGGTGCATTTGTGAGACCAAACGGCATGACTGAAAATTCATAATGCCCATGATGTGTTCGGAATGCTGTTTTTGGTCTGTCATTTGGCTCTACCAAAATCTGATGATACCCACTGCACAAATCCAGCTTTGTAAAGACTCTTGCCCCATGTAACTCATCGATGACTGGAATAGGAAACTTATCCTTAATGGTGATTTGATTGAGGGCCCTGTAGTCGACACACATAAGCCAAGATCTATCATGTTTTTTTAACTAGAATGACAAGGGACGAGTAAGGGCTGTTACTCAGCTTAATGACTCCTGTAGTAAGCATCTCCTTCACTATTTTCTCTATCTTCGATTTCTGATACTGCGGGTACCGATATGGCTTGACACAAACTAGATCAGCTCCTTGTTTCAGTGGAATTCAGTGATCATGGGCTCTTGAGGGAGGTAGTCCTCTTAGCTCTTGGAATATATCTTTATACTCACCCAAACTTTGTTGCAATTGGTGAGGCGGGAACTCATGTTTTTTTGTTGTCTTCTTCTCCATACAATTCAACCTCAAAAATACCCCTCTTATGCTTTTCTTAATCTCTCTGTTGAATCTCAAGTCTCCAGCCCACTTATTTCTAGGAGTTGAGAGGCCTTGAAGACTCACCATCTTGCCAGCCAACTTAAACTTCATCTATAGTTTCTCAAAGTCCAACAAAATTGGGCCAAGTGTACGCAACCATTGGGTCCCCAGAACTACATCATAGCCTCCTAATAGAAGCAAATAGAGGTCAACAAAAATAGTCAATCCTTGCAAATTCAACTAGACATTGGTACACTTACCTTAACTAGACAACCTTTCACCCGAAGCTACCATAACTTGAAACTTCCTTGAATTTTCTGGTTGTAGTCCCATTTGTTTAGCAAGGTTCTCATTCATGAAATTATGAGTACTGCCCGAATCTACCAGAATAGTAGCTGTAGTATGCCCAATGCTTCCCTTCACCCGCATAGTATCTGCTGCACTAGAGCCTGAAATAGCATGTAGAGAGATTTCTGGCAGAGCGTTGGCCTCTTCAAACACAGCTTCTCCTTCATCCATCATAACATCTCCATCTTCTTCTTCAGTAATAGCATCAATTAAGAAAAGTTTTTTGCATCTATGGCTAGGGAGAAACCTCTCATTACAGTTGTAGCACAATCCTTTTGCTCGTCTCTTCTGCAACTCAGTCGGGGACATTCGTCGAACAGGTGGAGTGCGATTTGTTATTTCTGTGCGAGCTAGAATTTGCTGGGTCTTTTTTTGCTCCATGGTTACTGGCACAGTACGTCGTTGGGATTCATATCGAGCTTTAAAAATTAGCCCAAGCCCAATAGCATCCGAGAGGGAAGTAGGACGACTAGCCAGAACATCAGCTTTGAGGGGTTGTTTTCAACCCACTAATGAAAAAACTCACCTGCCTTTCCTATGAAAGAGGCCCAACTTTAGGCAACAACCTTTCAAAGCGAGATTGAAACTCACGAACAGAACCATGTTGCTCTAGTTTTGCTAACTCGGCAAAGAAATCTTGAAACTGATTAGGGCTGAATCTTGCATGTAGCCCATCACAAAACTTATGCCAAGACACCTCCCTATCATCTTGAAACAAAAAGTTGGAACCATAATTGGGCGTCTTCCTCCAAATGGAATGATGCCAATTCCACACAGTCTTCATCAAGAGTGTGCTGGAAGTGGAAAAATTGTTTAGCTCTGCAAACCCAGCTTGTGGTGTCCTCGTCGCCCTTGAAACGAGGAAAGTCGAGCTTGACTGTCTTAGGATTGTAAGCTGGTCCACCTTTATGACGTCCATAAGATCGATCATAGAAAATTATCTTCGAATTGTTGGATTTTTCTCCCTCTTCCAAGGTGGATTTAGACTTGAGCTGTGAAACCACCTCAGCTAGTTGATCCATGATTTTCTTCTGGTCAATGGCAAGTGCGCTAACGCTAGTGGTGAGCAAGCCAACATCAACCTCAAGCTTCTCCACACAAGGATCCATGCCCTTGTTCTGATACCAAATTGGTACATACTGGGGGTTGTTCTTGTTGGCTTTGCTGGAACCTATGGTGATTGATTGGAAAAGTGGTAACGGTTAATTGAGGAACCGGGACCTCTAATAACATGAGGCTATTGAATAGAATTTGAATACCTTTATTGAAAGAATTCCCTCATCTTAAAGAGATGGGCGTTACAACTGATTACTAGAAAAACTAGGATACTTGCCAACTAAACTACCACACTAAGGATAAGGTTAATCTCACTATCCTTGTAATTAGGAAACAACCAAACCAACCCAACGTTAACTAAGAAAAAGTAATTGAACGGTTAAACACATAACATGGTGGCAATCCTAGCTTTCCTTGGTTAATTTCCCATTTTGGTTGCTTTGTGAGTTATGCTTTGATTATTGATTATTGAGTGATGCTTGGTTGTGCACAATCGAAGGAATCGAGAAATTGTGTGAAGGGTGAGCTCAGCAAGGAGTTTTCCGGTGGCCATGTTTTTCGTCAGAGAAGATAATTTACTGATTTGGGATACCTCCTGGCTCTTGTTTAATACAAAGGTCAGTCAAGGTTCTCCTTGAAGGTTCTGGAAATCGCATTGTTGGATTTGATGTTCTGGAATTGTGATTGCTCGGGTTCGGATGTTCCGTGTGAATTTGTGTGGTATAGTTGTCTAGAAATATCTGGTATTTGTTGGAAATTGGATATAAATTGGGTAGCAAATTGACCTGGTGAATTTTAGAGTTTGATTTGCATTATTATGAGAGGATAGTGGATAGATATTGACATGGTTGTGAAAATTTGGAAATAGTCAAGTAATGACATTGGGTGCCCATAGTAATTCGAGTGGAATTACTATGTGACAAGATCATTAGGTGAACTTGAAATGGTATATTAGAGGATTTGAAACAATTAACGGATTGGTCGAAAAGATTGTTAGTCATGATTTGGTTAAAGCCGGTCAACTCCTGGTCAAACCAGGAAAAGTTAGTTTGACGATTTGTTAATCGTTGAGACTCCAAATATTTGTTCGATAGGTTATTAACGATCGTTATGTCGGAAATTAGGACTCCAGTTATCTGAGGAACGGAAGGTTCGTGAATTTCAGACAATGTGAAGTAAACGACTTCGGAATCCAGGTAGGGGATTCAGGGCCTTTCTCGGTTAGTTGTTTTCATGTTTTATATAAAATGATGCCTGATAAGTTTTATGGTTTGGTTCGGTTCAAATGCAATACACACTAACCATTCCGTGAGAAATGTCGTTGATGGCTTGAGAGAGAAGGGTAGAACTGACTTCCATGAGTTCGATCTCCTTAGCCTCCGAAGGGTTAGCTACATAGGTCGGATGGTGTTTAAATTGCAATGACGACCCAGTTTCGTGTGTGTAGCTAGGTAGCGGACGCTCTCACTGTGCTTACCTGGTTATTAATTGATTTGAGGTAAGGTCGTGTAGTGGGTCCACGAGACCGGCCATCAGGTATTTCTTAGGGCTCGTATTCGTTTGAATTTCATGCTTCAGTTTTAAAGTTGGAAAATAATTAAAGTTTGTCATTCATAAAGTTTTAAAGTTTGTTTTCATACTGCATGTCACTAAAAGTTATCTATGAAGTTTTCAAACCTAGCCGGGGTGACCTCTATTGAGCAGCGAAAACGAACGCCCACCCCTACAACAGTGTGGTTGCAGGTACTGTGCACAAGTAGGGGACAATAGTAGTCGGAGCTAGATGTGCGGAATTCGACAACTCGTCGAAAAGAGAACCAGCTTCTGGTTTTAAAATCTCGACCTCTAACTTTTGAAGTTGTTATTCCGAAACTTGTTGAAAGTTAATTATTGTTGCTAAGTCCATTGTTTCTTGATTGTTCAAAAGTTGTAAGTTCTAGACGAACAAAATGAACTTAATGATTTTCAACGGTTTTCACCTCAAATGTATTTTCAACTTTCTGCTATGAGTTTCACGAAAAATATTATTTAACTAAATGCCTTGCGGGTTTCTAGGATGTAAATCAAACCTTTGTTTGTGTCTTAGAGACACGCGGCACTGTAACGTACTCAAGATGGTGAGGTGCAACTTGGGGCATTACAGTAATTTTTTTTGAATTGGAATGAACATATATTAAGTTCAAGAGATAATACAGAGGAATATAAGTACACACAACCTAGGGCGAAAACCAGGACATAAGCAGTTACCTACTAACTAGGTCGACTGCTTGCAATAATCGCAAAAGCAAACTTATAAACCAATTAGAAGAAGTGGAAAAATATCTTTACTTCTTCTCAACCTTATTCTAAAGGTGGCCTAATTAAAACCTTGTTCAGATAAAACCCAATGGGACAAAACTCTGAACCGAGGAAAGAGTACAACCAAATGACAATGCTACGATTGTAGTTGACCACTATTGTCTTGGATTGAGACATATCTTGCTTGGTAAAGAGGATGAAATTAGATCAAGTGAAGCAACTGAAATGTGGGACATCTTCTGATATCAACATGGATGTTGATCTGTATGATGAAAATAAACCGCTTGAAACTGTCGCCATGCCATGAGCTATCTGTGGCCGTCACATCATCACAAAGAAACCAATAACGACCAGCCAACCAAAATTTCAGCATTGGGAATAAACTGCAAAACAACTCCTTTGGCAATGAACTGCATGTGATCAAAGCCCTCTGCTATGGTCTGAAACAAAGCGCAAAACTTCCACAATATTTGTTGAAGGGAATCTGTAACTGCTACCCAAAAGGAGGGCCTATACAAGTGTCATTGACCAGATAAAAAACGAGCAACAATAGTTGCATTCAAGTAAACCGCCGAAAAACCATCCTCAACTGTTGCCAACCGTCAACCAGAACTCCCACATTATCATCATCCCCTGGCTGTTCCACCCAAATTAGCCTGTTCAACATATGAAGTGTCTCGGAACAGTCATCATGAAATTGTGAAATTGTTAGCAAAATTGATGAGCACGAACACTGGGACTAATATGAACCCACGAAAAGATGCCATGAATCTAATCACAAAAAGACAAGAAAACTTCAATAGAAGAATACAAAACCAAGTAGTTATTAAACCAAGTAGGAGAAAAATTCAGCTACCATCCTCAAACTATGCTACCAAGGCCAAGTTGATACCCGAACTCTCAAAAGTATTAATGTGATATCCAAAGATCTATTTTGGCATCAACGTGATACTTCTGTCAAAAATCTCTGACGGCTCCGTTTGTTTGGTGACGTGGCAAGCACGTGGGTCCCCTAAAAAAGAGCAAATGACATAAACAACCCTAATTTAGGGTCAACCATACCTTTACCTCCCTATTTGACCGGTCCCACCCCTCTTCCCTCCATTTTTTTGCTGTTCCTTAACCGTTTTCCCTAGAAATTGAAGCAAACTGATTATACCTAATTTGACTCCATGTTTGACCAATATAACAAACTCATTTCACTCAATTTGAACCACATCCGTCAAGATCAGTATACATAAGTTCAAATTGAACATGCAACAACAAATATGAACATAAAAACTTATTCAAACACTTTAATATGAAAAAGATCATAAGAATTGAATCAACATAGATATCCATTGACAAATGACTCATACATAATTTGTCCAGCAAAATGCATAAGCAGCAAGTGGATTAATGTGCAATGGTAGTTTAGCAAAATGTAACCGTTAAGCAATAACAAAAAGAGATAGTTCAAATTGGATTAAAATGCTGCATATTCAGATGAAGCTTGGCTTGGCTGCATAGGCTCTGATGCTTTCCTTTGAGAACTCCTAGCTGCTGCATTCTGGCTACTTTGAGTGGGAGGCTGCTAATTTGATTGTGATGTTGAGGCACCAACATTGGGACTTGAAGTACTCTCCATAGTTTGCTTGATTTTCTTCCAAGTTTTCCTAGACTTGATTACTTGATCCTTTACATTAGTAGACATCTTTGGTGTAGCTGCTCTCTTGACCTACAAATGAATAAAAGAAGGGACTAAATTACTTACTTTGCCTCATTGCAACAACTCAACCATGAATGTTGCAAGTTCAGTTTGACTTTAGCACAGCAGCTTTTGCACACAACTAATTGCAAGCAACCAATTTGACACAACCAACAAAACCTCTCAATTTTAATACCAATTTCACACTACCACCATAACCAACCAATTTCAATATTAATTGACACACAACCAAGTACTTCCAATTTCAGTTGAACACAGCCAACACATATACCAATTTCACACAACCATTGCAACATTTCAGTCAGCATAAACACCAAAACACAAACCTCTTTTCTTAGCCTCTTCTTTGGAGCTACTCCACTTGATGTTCCTTCTCCCTATTCCAATCAGTTGGTTGGATTAGTACAACAAAACAAAACTTATCAACTTGAATTGGATGATAATAAGAAGAGAATGTTGATGAAAACTACTTACTATTACTGATGCTACTGCCGTCTTTTTGGCCTTTGTTATAGGACAACCCAATTTGTTGTGTCCTTGCTGGCCATATATTTTGCAGGACATCTTGATCCCAGTTTTAGAGAGTTTCCCCTCTTTAGGAGCAGGTGGTGGTGGGGCCTTTTCTTTCTTTCTTGGTTCCTTATGCCTCTTCATCTTAGGCCTTCCAGCTTACTGCTTGTAAGGTCGAGGTGCAATGGGATAGTCAACAGGTTCCCAATCATCCTCCCTTACAATGAGATAGATGATTGGGTTATAGGTTTCCATATATGTGCTAGGCATGAGGTAATCATCACAATACAAGGCTGCCTGCTGTTTCTTGAATCTAATTGCACAGATTGCATGCACACAAGGGATCCCACTAAGCTGCCACCTCTTGCATGTGCAAGTATACCGTCCCAAATCCACATCATGTTTGCTGCCTCCCTTACTAGTTCTAGTTATTTGAAAAATAAACTCCCCACTTCTATATGCTCTGTATTGTGTAGCTCTCTGGCTTATCTTATCAATTATCTTCTTTATCCTAGGACCAACCAAGTCCTTCCACTTCTCATAGGCCACCCTTCTATTTGCATTCCTAACCATTATGTCCATCCTAATCTTTTCCAACAGTCAATATAGGCTTATCCCTAGCAGGTAGAATAGCTGAATTAAAAGACTCACACTTATTGTTCAGCAAAATGTCACACGTAGCTTCATTTTTGAAAAAGGCCCTTGACCACTGTGCTGGATTCTTGTCTTGAAACCATAGCCAGGCATCCTCATCCAACTCCCTCAAGGCATCCATGTGTTTGTTATACCAAACTTGAGTACTAGAACGAGCTGCATTCCAAACCAACTGCTTGAGGCCCTTTCCCGGACGTTTTGACTTGAAATTATTGTAGAGATGCCTAACACAATGCCTATGCTCAACATTAGGGAACAAATCTGTCCAATTGCATTAAGAAATAGTTAGTTAACTTACAAAAAAATTTGGCAAATAATGTAAATTACATGAATGAAAGAAGTTTTTCCAAACCAACTTACTAGCAATTGCATTTCCTAGCCCCTTCTGTTTATCTGTCATAAACACATAGCTACTATCCCTTTCCATTCTTAGATCCCATTTCAGATAGTCAAGGAACCAGGTCCATGTCTCTTGGTTCTCAACCTCACACAAGGCATATGCAATTGGGAACATCCCATTATTTGCATCTATGTCAACTGCAGTTAGAAGCTGTCCAGGATGCTGCCCTTTGACATGACAACCATCCAAGCAAATAATAGGCATGCAACCCCTCATCCAGCCTTCCTTGAATGCTGCAAAATAGATGTACATCCTGTGAAACCTCCTTAGGTCAATTGTGTCTTTAGGTCAATTGTGGATCCAGGATTGCTCCTAAGCAATTCCTTGCTATATGCAGCTAACATGTTGTACTGATCAATATAGTGCCCTTCATTCATCCTCTTTGCTGCCCTTTTTGCTCTTGTTATTAACTGCACACCAACGTCCAACTTGTACTTCTTCTCAACATGATTGTGGATCCCTTTCCTGGACCAATTCTCATCAACCATAAGATAGCAACCTCCTGAGCTATTCTTCTGTAAGTCAAGAAATGACTTGTTTTAACTGGAGAACATGTATGCTTGTTGTTCAGTGTCTTGATTATGAGTGTATCACTCTCACCCTTGGTTGTGCTAACATACAACCTAAAAGGGCAGTCCTATTGGCAGTTCACCTCTATCTTCTTCTTTGAATTTTTCTCAAACCACAACCCAAGTTGGTTTCTAATGGCACACTCCCTAACAGCTTCCTTCAATTGTACAAAATTTGGGAATGCAAGAACTAACCTGAACTTTGGATTTTTCAGATCTACTGACCTAATCCAAGGTCTAACCCTGAACCCCTTCTTTCTCTTCTGAGGAATTGGATTCCCATCTTCATCCTCTTCTGATTCACTCCCACTCAAACTCTGCAAGTCATCTGAATCTATAGCTTCTTCAGAACAATAGCCAGCGAAACCCATCTCTTCATACTCTGGTACAACATTTGGTTCTGTGACATTTTCTTCAAATTGAACATCATCAAACTCATCATTCTCAAGGTCATAGTCTAAAACAACATAGAAGTCGAACCCATCACTGCTATCCTCCTCCTCCTCAACTTGTGCTTCAAACTTCTTCTGCCTTTTGTGCCTTGTGTTATACCTTGGCTCTCTAGGCTTCCTCCCCTTTTTGTTTGCCATAACCTTATGGTGAACAAGTTCCTTCCCCTTGTTTTGTGCAGCCTTAGATGCTTGCTTTCCAGCAGCCTTAGATGTTTGCTTCTCTGCCTGCCTTTCTCTAATTCAGTAGTCAACTATTGCCTCACAGCCTATGCATCTCTTGCCCTCTTCTCAAAAGACTCCCTTTCTCTTAGCTCTGCTTCTTCCCTTGCCTTCTGCTCAGCAGCCTCCCTTTCTCTTTTTTCTGGTTCTTCTCTTTCCCTTTGCTCAGCTTCTTCAACACTAAGTGCAGTAGAAGCTTGACTCTCCCTCAATTCATCAGCCTCCCTCTCAACTCTCTCAAACTCCTCTCTTTCCCTTTTCTCAGCTTCCTCTCCAGCCTTCTTCTCTATATCCTCTAGTTTTTTGTTCAAAGCATCCCTTGCAGATGCAGGCCACGACCTTTTAGCAGTGTGTTTCATCCTTCTAGGTTTGGCTTTAGAGGGCTGTAAGTTACCCATATGCCCCTGCACAGTTTCTCTATTACCACCTTGCCCCACCTCACCTTCGCATGCACATGCTTGTGAACCCATGATGTCTGGTACAATATCAGATAAACCTGCAAAAGTGGACTGACTTGGTCCACCCTCCGCATTTACTCCACTCCCATCCTCACCCACATTGCCACCTAAACTACTATCATCTTCAAGGTCAATAACTTCTACCTCTACTTTTGCATTTACTCTAGATGAGCCACCAACTGCATTTACTCCATATGGTTCACTATATAACTGGCTAGCAGTCAAGTTTGCTTCAAAAAAAGCCATTTCTTTCTCTCTTGATATCTGATTGTTCAAAGGATTGACAAAATCCTTATCAGGTGGCTTTTTTTTTTCCTAGGACCCCCACCTATAATGTACACATTTATCTGCCTCTTCTTTAATGGTATTGCACATACATGACACATGCCGGCCATAATTAGCACTCATACCTAACCATATCACTTTGTCGGAGTGACCTTAATGGTGTAACCTCCGGGAACACAGCAAACCCACCTTCACTGACAAACTAGTTCCAGGCCAAAACATGCCTCGATGCGCTGACACGCTCCAGTCAAAGTCATCTCCGCTGAAAGAACCAAAAGTCATCAACTGAAGCATATCAGTCCCACATCGAAAACAAGAGTGAGACAACTTACTTTTCCACTTATAAAAAGGTCCACTTATCTCTCATCATTCATTACACATTTAATGGCTACAAATCGCTACTTTGTCAATATAAATACATTGTCTAACTTTAGCATCGGAGGAGCGAAGACCGCCAACTGCGGTCTCCCCTCTTGATGCCTTTGTATTTCTCTTGACAGATAGTGGAACTTCACAAACTCATTATATATCGGAAGATTGGACCATCGTCTTAGTTACCGGAAGCGGACACATAATGGCGGTATTCTGAGCGTTAACATTGGCACCGTCTGTGGGAATTTCTTTTGAACTAAAAGTCATCTCCCCATAATCTACCATGGCTAGCGGTAGCGGCAATGGGGTTGAAGATCAGACAAACCAATTCGTCAACCCTCAGCCCACACACCCTGCCAATCCAGCGATTACGGTCAACCGCGAATTGTTCACTACACCAATTAACACCAACGGTCAAACCCTCAACACCCCCGAGGTGCTCCCAACACAATCTGCCATGGAGAACCAAACCGGCACCAGCCACCAAACACCAGGATGGGATCTCGCCGCCATGTTGGAGTTAGCTTTGGCGGATTTGCACAAAGCAAACAAAGAGCAGGAAAAAGAGCGAAAGGAGAAGGTGGAAGCTCAAAATCAAGTGGCGACACTATTGTCAAAATTCGATGAGCTAAAAAAGGTGTTAGGAACAAAAGCACATCCAGCCCAAAGCGAACACTCACAAAGCGCAAGGCTCAGCCCAAATACAAGGACAAGAGCAGCACCGATACCAGTAATCCCAATAGGTATAGTTTTGAATCCACCTGAATTGGAGAGATTAGGGTTAGCGCCACCGCCACAATTGGTACAAGAGCAGGTAGCGGACTCACAGCCGCAAAATGATAACTCATTCAGTGCGAGCCAGCAGAGAGGAACAGGAAACATACCAGCCCTCCGACAGCAAATGTTGGTACCAAATCAGCCTCTCCCCAGGCCTACTGTTGACGCTACCACCCTAATCCTCCAAAAAATGCGGGAATTAGAAGAAAGGTTACTTAGAGCTGAAACAGGCCGGCACCCTACTGCCAACTCAAAATCCACTCTTTCCAGCACGACCAGGCCTATTTACCGCCAGAATTTTGCAAACTGTTAGGCCCACATATGCAAAAACTCCCAAGATAGCCCAATTTGGCGGCTCAATAGATCCATTCGTGCACATGGATACGTTCAAAAAGGTAACCAATAACAAAGGGTTTGATGACACAACTCTTTGTCACCTATTCATCCAAACGTTGGATGGCGAGGCAAGGAGTTGGTTTTTTGAATGCCCTCCAAGTTCCATGGACTCATTCTCAGCTCTGTCAAATGCATTTCTGTCACGATTCATCCTCATGACGGACGGGTATCACAACTCAAGTCAACTATTCAGCATCAACCAAAGTACTGACGAGTCGTTAAAGTCATTTGTCACAAGATGGAGGACCCCTACATCAAGATGTCAGGATCTTGACAAAACAATGGCGCTAGCAGCCTTCAAGCAGGGACTCCTCAAGGCAAGTTTTTTATACCACCTTAACTGCAATTGTCCAAATGCCACATATGACCACGTCATGAATGAAGCAGTCTTACATGCCCAAGCTGAGTACAACACTTATTGCGCCATCCCACCACCACCACAAACGCCACTCAAAACACCCCAGCTTTCCACATTCCAACAAGGAAACACCACCACAACCCCAAACATCACCACACCGCCAAATGACAACAAAAGGGAATGGCAACAGGGCAACTACCAAGACAAGCGGCAAAGGGATCAGCAATACCACAACAAGGGCAATCGATCTTTTCACAGTGATCGTCGTGACAACCTTGACAATCCCAACAATAAGCCCACCACAAGTACTAAAAAATTTGAGGTTTTCATAGTGCTAATGGCATCATATGAAGAAATATATGATCAATGCAAGGACCAAATCCCACCACCACCTCCAAGAAAATACCATAGGGTAGGAAAACCCACAAAAATCGGCAAATGGTGCAAACACCATGAGGATAGCGGCCACAACACCAATGATTGCAATGCCCTCAAGACCACAATTGAGTCATTATACGGTGACGGGAAGTTGGAGAAATACAAGGTTCGACAACCACCACCTGTTGTCGCTAACATCAAACCAATGCGGCGGATCAACACCATTGATGGTGGTGCTTTCATAGGCAGCTTGTCACACAGAGTAAGAAAGCTCTATGAGCGCGCTAACCACCCAAAAGAAGTCTTCAACATCTGCTATGACCGATCCGCCAAACTGGCCAAAACTGGTTGGGAGCCAATCACGTTTTCTGAGGAGGAGGAGAGTGGTATTCATTCACCCCATGACGATCCATTTCTGATGGATGCAATGCTCGACAAGTGGTCCATCGAACGAGTACTGGTAGACAGCGGATCCGCCGTTAACGTCATATTTAATGGATGCTACAAACAACTATAGCTCAACAGAAAGCTCCTGCAAGACCATGAGCCTCTACTCTGTTTCTCCGGCGACGTGACTCAACCTCTGGGGTCTGATTATATGCACCTATCCATTTGGACAACCCCATGTACAACGGAAATACACACCGAGTTCATTGTGGTAGACTGCTTTAGCTCATACAATGCCATTATCGGTCATCCAGCCCTTAACAAGCTCTAGTGCATCATCGCTAGATACATGCTACTCATGAAGTTCCCCACCCCCAACAGCACTGGCTCTGTCAGGGGAAGCCAATCAATTGCATGAGAATGTTACTCGACAACAGTGTCAAGGTCAAAAAGCCGCTATGAAATCTTAACGGTAGCCAACACACCACAGTTGACAGACAAAATTGACGACCCTAGAGATGACGAGAAAAAATACTTCAAGAATGAGCCCGTCAACCAGGAGACGTCGCTCCACATTGTAAGCATCTCTGACGAGCACCCAGAAAGAGCTGTGACCATTAGAGCCCAACTCTCCCCTGAGGTAGTGGCATAACTCACCCAATTTATAAAAGAGAATTCCGTAGTCTTTGCATGGTCATATGCCTACATCCCAGGAATCTCTCCTGACATAATTACACACAAGCTCAGCGTCAAGCCATCCTTCTACCCCGTCAAGCAGAAGCGACGAGCCTTTGATGAAGAGAGATACTGAGCCATCAGGGAAGAAGTAACCAAGTTACGAGACATAGACTTGATCTGCCAGGTTAATTACCCACAGTGGATCTCAAACGTGGTAATGGTGAAGAAGGCCACCAGTAAGTGGCGGATGTGTGTTGACTTCAAAGGCCTGAACAAGGCATGCCCCAAGGATAGCTTCCCGTTACCTCGTTTCGACCAATTGGTTGACGTGACAGCAGGTCACGAACTACTCAGCATGATGGATGCTTTCTTTGGTTACAACCAGATCAAGATGTACCCTAAAGATCAGGAATGCACAACGTTCACCATCGACAAGGGATTATACTATTACAATGTCATGCCATTCGGCCTCAAGAATGCTGGAGCCACATACCAACAGTTGATGAACGCAATGTTTGCAGAGCACCTGGGCAAGATCATTGAGGTCTATGTCGACGACATGCTCGTCAAAAGTGTAAAGGCTGGTGGTTATGTGGCCAACCTCCGCATCATATTCTCTATACTACTAGCATACGACATGCGCCTAAATCCGGAAAAATGTTTCTTTAAAGTCACCGCCAGCAAATTCCTCGGGTACATTGTCAGTGAACGAGGAATCGAGGCCAACCCTGACAAAATACAAGCAATCACAAACATGAATTCTCTAGAAAAGAACATTGAGGTGCAAAGCTTGCAGGGAAAGTTAACGGCACTTTCTCGATTCATCTCCAGGCTCACAGACAAATGCCTTCTATTTTTCAAAGCAATGAAGCGGTCACATTGTAAGGTAGTTGATTGGACACCTGATTGTGAAGCAGCGTTTCAGGGCCTCAAGGAATACCTCGCCTCTATCCTGCTACTTTCAACCCCGATACTAGGCGAGATACTCTACATATACTTGGCGGTATCCAAGTCAGCCATCAACTGCGCCATTGTACGTAAGGAAACAATAGAAGAAATACCGGTATTCTATGCAGGCAGAGGCATGAATGGAGCAGAAACCAGATACCCGCCACTTGAACAACTGGCGCTAACACTCATAATGGCCACTAGAAGATTGCACCATACCACATACAATCCACGTCCTCACAAACCAACAACTAAAGCAAGTGCGGAAGAGCCCCGAACACTCAGGACGCCTTAGCAAGTGGGCGATAGAACTCAGCGAGTTCGACATCGAGTACAAGCCAAGAACCACCATCAAAGGACAGGCTGTTGCCGACTTCATAGCAGAGCTAACCGAAAAACAGCCAAAGCAAACCACTGACATAATATTGGCAGGCAGCAGTCAACAACCTGAAGCCATACAAACCAAGACACGGTCACAGTGGAATCTTTTTGTAGATGGCTCCGCATGCGCCAAGGCTTGTGGTGCCGACTTCATCCTCATAGGACCACAGGGACTTAACGTGGAATACGCCCTTAAGTTTAACTTCAAGACCTCCAACAATATGGCGGAGTACGAAGCACTTATCGCAGGATTATTGTTAGCCATCGAATGTGGAGTAGAAAATGTCGACATCTTCAGTGACTCGCAACTAGTGGTCAACCAAATCAGTGACACATTCCAGGTCAAAGACAAACAATTAGTGGCATACTTAGGATACTCCAAGACCCTACTCGGCAAATTCAGTTTCTTCAACATCACACAAATACCTAGAGAAAAGAATGCAAAAGCCGACTCCCTGGCACGTTTGGCAACAACTCAACCACATCAGAACCCCACTGACACTCGGGTGGATACCTTCGACAAGCCCAACATCACAAAAACTCTGGCAGAGATCTACACAATCAAAGAAAGCCCAAACTGGATGGACGAGATACTAAAGTACAAACGTGATGGCACACTGCCATCTGACAAAGTCGAAGCAAGACCACTGGTACTAAGAACAACACGCTACAACATTCAAAATGGCAAACTCTACCGCGAAGGGTTCACATATCCCAACTTGAAGCGTCTAATGCCAGAAGAGGGAAAACAAGTCATGGCAAAGATACATGCTGGAGAGTACGACAACCACTCGGGCGCCAGATCACTCGCCAATCGCACCATGCGACAAGGTTACTTCTGGCCATCATTAAGGGATGATGCGAAGGAAATGTCGCGGTCATGCCACAAATGCCAGCAATATGCGGACCTCCCACATGCACCAGCAGAATCGCTATCCATCATTATCGCACCATGGATCCACTCCACATGGAGACTGGACATTGTCGGAAAGCTGCCAACCGCCAAGGGTCAATTCAAGTATATAATTGTGGCCATCGATTGCAACAGTAAGTGGATCGAGGTTGAACCATTAACGGCCATCACAACCGCTATGGTCCAGCATTTCCTCTGGAAAAACATCTACTGCCGTTATGGAGTTCCCGATACAATCATCACAGATAACGGAACATAGTTCAACAATGAAGAGCTAATCAACTTCACCGCTAACCTTGGCACCAAGATACATTCCTCCTCCATAGCACATCTCCAAACAAATGGCCAGGTTGAGGCCGCCAACAAAATCATCAAGAAGCTGCTCAAGAAAAAATTGGAAGACAAGAAAGGCTTATGAGCTGAAAACCTCCCGGAAGTTCTTTGGGCCATCAGGACAACACCAACATCAGCCAATGGCGAAACCTCCTTTTGTATGATGTTCGGCACAGAGGCGGTCCTCCCTATTGAAGTAACCCAACCAAAAGCTAGGGTTGACGAATTCGACGCCACAACAAACGTTGCCGGCGTCAACCTCGACAAAGACCTACTGGAAGAGAAACGAGACAAAGCACACCTGCACAACTTGCAAAACAAACAGCGGGTGCCCCGTTTTTACAACAATCGTGTGAAGGCCAGAAACCTCAAACTTGGAGATTAGGTGATGAAGGAAGTCATACCGCCGCTGAAAGCACTCCGCCCAACCTGGGAAGGACCTTACCAAATAGTAGAAGTAGTAAGCCCCGACACATTCTACTTGAAAAACAAGGAAGGCGTCACATCCACCCATCCTTGTAACACTCAACATCTCCGCTACTACTAAAAGTAGTGCGACAACATGCCCACGAGCATATTCACTTAGCTAATTTTTGCAAAGCTTAACTAAGAAAAGCTACCCCACAGGTACACATTTATTTTTTGTAAAGTACTGGTTCCACCCAGTCGTCAATGAAACGAGGAATTATTAAACCATTATTCCACATATGCAAAAAATATATATATATCAAGTCTGGCCAAGCCAACACCTTTCGCCCGCAACACAGGCAAAAGCAATATATGTGCAATTAGTGGACCAATCTTAATTCCTTTCATGTTCCATTGACATACAAAAATACCCCTTCTGACACAGTAAACAAAAGCTTAGCGGATAAAACATTCACCATGTGCAAGGTAAAATGAAAACAAGCATCACATTACAGAAGGAAAAGGTGGGACTCCCCAACGAAAGGTGTTCATACCACTATGCCAAAAAGTCCATCAGGCGACAGAACTGTTCTGTCGTCTAAAGCAACCAAAATGTGTCGTCTAGTATGGTGTCGTGTCTTGAGGGTATCAGACGACAGAACACTTCTGTTGTCTGAAAAATCAGACGACAAAAACAAATAAAAGTCTTGTGTTGTCTGATGAGTTTTGCATTTCAGGACCAATGTGATATGTATATTTAAAAGCGGTGTCACGCCCCGAATTTTGAATAAGAGATTCAATTCCGAAACATGAATTATACAACTACAACAATCAACGTTCTGAATTTTTTCTCAGAAACAACCACACCACTTGCACTCAAATTTCAAATCTCGAAACTTCGAGTTAATTAATACAACTCACTCATACAAGGTAAAATTATAAAGCTCTAAATGAGCATAACGAACCTCACAACAGAAATTCAGAGTATCACAAGCAACTACTCTACACAGCTCGATCACCTTCCTGATTCTCCTGTCTTGTAGGATTACCCGCTACACCGTTTGAATAGTGTACAGGGAATTGCAACAACACAAAACCCGGTAAGCTTTTTGCAAAGCTCGTATGAGTAAACAAGAAATGAACGGTTGATTTATTAAGCCACAAATCATTTAATTCAAGTAAAACAATTCAATAATCCGAACACACTCAATAACCCCAACAATTAAATCACCAACCCAACTCACGTGGTACTAAGTACTCACAATGCAGTAACCCAGTTACCACCATGACCGTACTTCCACAACAGACTAGAGCTCTATCTGAATCGTTACCTGTCACCTTGGCCTAGGTGCAAGCATCCGATATACTTCGGTTAATACTATAACCGTCGAACTTTGGGCATCTCTGCCCGCAGAACAAATACTTCATTTATCACAGTGATAACCGTCGAACTTTGGACATTTCTGCCCTCAGAACTAACTACTCTGGTTATGATAACCATTGAACTTTGGACGTTCCAGTCCGCAGAACAAAATATAACAGAATCCCTCCCGATTCACAATATCAAGCCTCCACCCAAATCATACTCACAACAATACCAATTATCATAATAATCATGGTAATAATTCTTCCATTCAAGTATACAAATGAAATCATCAACAATCTACGTATTTCAAAGTCATACCATTCCTTATAAAATCAGGTAAATATATATATATATACGTAATCACCCACTCAGGAACGACCACTAATACCAACTATAGTTCACACAAGAAAATCGTGAAATTCATTTTGTATAATTAAATCATTTTACTTACCTATGGACCATAGTTGATCAAGCCCATGTATTTTAAAACAAATATTCATTTCCGTAAAACATTTTCAATCCATTACGATATAAGTAAAGTAATTTTGGTTCGTAATATGAACCATGTGAGGTTTACTCACCTCTAATCCAGCTGCGTCTTCTTAACAGATCAACAACGATTTTACGAATCGTCCGCCAAATCAACCCGTCGATCACCTAATCCAATACGATCTTAACTTAGCCAACAACCCATAAACAAAATTAAACGACGATCCAACGGTCGGATCGAAATTAAATGATAATCCAACGGTCGGATCCTCACGGATCTCCTTTAGGATCATCCTCCTAAATTATCACGAAGATCCAACGGTCGGATCTTCCTGAATCGCCTGTACTAACATCTCCACAAATTTATATGAAAATCCGACGGTTGGATTCTCACGAATAGCCTTCCAAATCACTATGTCACAATTATACAAAGATCCAACTGTCGGATCTTCTCCCGTGACCACACAAAGTCATTGAGACAGTCATACAATCAACATATTAAAATTTGAAGTAAATCTGACGGTCGGATCTTCACGGATCATAAACCGAAGATAAAACGTAAAAACGTTAAATAGTAACTTCAAAACGTAAATCCACTATTTATCGACTTTTTCTAAAATGACCTTGTAATATATCAAAACGCTCGTATGGATGTGTAGATCATCGCCTAGATAATAAAAACTCAAAATATGGTCCAACGCGCCGCCACAAGCGGAGGTCAGACGGTGGTCAACGCTGGTCAACCACCTCAGATGCAAAAGTTGTCAACTACAAACTTCTTCAAAACGAAGAGTTGATGAACTTTCATACTTGGAGCTAAGTCTGGTTCGGCCTAGATCGTCCTAGATCAAGCTTGGAAGTTGGATTAATCTCAGCCACACGATTAGATTCCAGATTGAATCAGGGACGTCGAAATCTTCAACTCATGATCTTTCACTCCACACTCAAAATCGTGATGCAAGGCTTACATGGGGATGATTAGGAGGAAGAGGAGATCACGAAAATGGGAAGGATCGGCCGAGGGGACGCCGGAAAATGGAATTTCCAGCTGGATCCGTTTTGCACTCGGGTCGGCCTTCGATCTCCACTTGGAGGCAGTGGCGGGGCGGGGCGAGGCCACAGGGCGGCTGGGTTCGGCAAGGGGAGCCGTTCTGGCGTGGGTCCGTTGGCGGTGGCGGCCGGGAAGTGATGTTTCTGGCCTGGTCGGGTAGGCGGGTCAGCAAGGGGGGAAGGGATTCGAGCAAGAGAGAGAGCAGAGAGGCTGGGACTATTCCGCAAAAAGGAGATTTTTTCGTCCTTAATGAAAAAATCAGAGAAGTTTCATATTTATAGAAAATTCCCAATTTTCAAAAATTCATAACTTAATCATACAAACTCCGAATATTGCGTTCCACATAGGAACGAGATCGTATCGACGAGCTCTACAACTTTCATGAAGGAAATTTTCCCAAATTTTGAACGTATGAAAAGTCAACTTTCGCGAGCCCCTAAATAACGTTCGGTTTTTAAAATAAAATCGTTCGAACTAATTCTACAACTTCTCCAAGCTTCGTACTTGCTCCTACTACCGCGAAATCATTTCTAAAATCCACGGAATTTAAGTTGGATTTTTCGGGGTATTACAAGCGGTAACACAATAGTTTTGTGTTATCTGATAAACAAAACAACCACACCCTTTTGTAAATTCTATTTTGTGAAGCATATTTGCAAGACACATATCTATGGTTGTAAACTGTTTCAGACTACAATTAAGTGTCGGTTTATGGTACATTCATATGACATTTTAGTGTTCTGTGAAAAATTTTGAAACTGTACGTATGTGATGTTGGTAAATGGTTAAGACAATAGATATCATATTCTTTCTGTTATGTCAATTTCATTACAACAACAATTTACTGTCGTTTGAGATTTATTAACACAACAAATATTTGTCGTTTGAATATAAAAGGGACCGCAAATATTAGGTCTTTTATATTGTCTGTGATTAAGTTCAGCCACACTTATTTGTTGTTATACGCTTTAGCCAACAGTTTCATCTAATTTATGTTGTTATTTTTCCATTTAGACTACAATTTTCCATTGTCCCAATGCCAAAAAGACAATAAACTTCTAATTATTTTTTGTGTTGTTTTTGTGCAGCTGCAACCACACATTTTGGTGTGCTTTTGTTGTAGCTTGCAATTTGTTATAACACATATTAGTAGTCCCCTATTGCAATTGATATGCATGCATTTGAAAATTAAAATTGCCCATTCATGAAACCATAAAATCCACATCCAAAATCATTCATTGCAATTTCCATTATCCATCATTGTCTCATGTACACAAACTTAATCATGAGCATCAGTCTAAAATGGCCCATATCTACTAATCTGGGCAGCCAGCAAAATATATGCATGCAGTACTGCAAGCTAATAAACTAGAAGCACTACACAATCCAGGCAACCAAGTAAACAACATAGCAAAATAGCTGGCAGTACTGCAAGTTTGACCCCAAGGTTTTATTGATCTAGAACTTTGGTAAATGGAAAAACTTTGACCCTAAACTGAAGTAAAATAGTAGCAGCGTGACACTACTGTGAGGGTACCTTATTTAGCACATGGGTAGAGTTTGGAGCGTGACAAGTACCATGGTTATAGTTCCCATAGCTTCCAAGTGGAGTACTGAAGCTTGAAAATTTAATAGTAGAAATGGACTGCATGTTTGTACACTCTAGGCTAAGTTTAGGCTTCTTTTGCTCTTTCAGTTTGCCTTGGTTCTTGGTCTGCCATTTCTCAACACGTGGGTGACTTTCAGAATATCAATCTTTGTAACATCGCCAGCAACCTCCTCATATACCACCAACAGATTTTGGGATGGCTTGAGCCAAGACCGAGGAACATGATACCTGAAACATAGAAAGAATATAGGTAATTAGTAAATAGGTTCTTAACGCTTTTTTCTGATCCAGTGGTAAACAATTTTATACATACCATTGTTGAGTCAGTTGGAGACTACCAAATTGGCACTTGTTAATCCTGAATGTACCAAAATAACTACACGCGCTGTAGTTACCATTAGCATGAACAGTCCATTATCTTCCAATGCTATCCATACTTCACCCTTCCCCATGCTCCCCATGTCCAAAGCCAAAGGCTCGTCCCCTTCAGATGCATCAAAATTGGCCTGAGGGTTCAAGTAGCACAGTTATCCAAAATTGCTCGATGGTACTAAAGGAACAAGAATGAAAATGTTTAGTAATAGTCAATATT
Organism: Rosa multiflora; assembly: GCA_002564525.1. Classification (NCBI taxonomy): domain Eukaryota; kingdom Viridiplantae; phylum Streptophyta; class Magnoliopsida; order Rosales; family Rosaceae; genus Rosa; species Rosa multiflora. The sequence continues at coordinate 166,404 of BDJD01006919.1, forward strand.
TGCAGTTCTGATTTCATACCTTATACCAAGTCAGTGGCTGTTTCTTCTGCGTCCTTATAGACACCGTCATCCAATTCACTGCAGAGGTGGAAGTTGGAGAACCGAGATTCATGGATTCTTGGTTTAGCCCAACCTGTAAAGAGAAACATACCTAAGTTGAGGCATTCCTCGAGTACACAAGTAATTCAGCAAAATTAAACTTTATAGACCTTGCATGACAATATCTGCCCTGGTAAATCTCTACTTCCTTGATCTAATCCTTGTAGAACAACTGGTCCCAGTACTCCCAAGTTCCATGTCTCAAAGTGAGGACCATTGTTCTGCAACAAAATCAACCGGAAGTAGTTCAATTACCATTAGACTAAAGTCACTAAACATCTAAAAGTATGTATCCTGGTATTTCCCATCCAAATGTTTCATAAAGTCCAAAATTCAAATCATGTCCCTGAAGATAAAGTAAAGTAAATATGGATTGGAATTTATAAATGAGTAGAGCTAGTACAATCTGGCTTGCCTATCCTTTCCGATTAAACTTAGTACATGATCTTGTGAGAACATAAATAAGCAGAACTTGATTTGTGTGGGAAACCTACTTGATATATGAGGTGGCAGTAAAGAGACTTTCAAGAAGTTAAGGAAACGGGTTGGTGGAGTTCAAGAATGAAGCTATACTTGTACGTTGAAAACACCAAATAATGATTTTAGTAGGAGGAATGTACTCTTACCAATGCAACGGTCCAGAAACATCAATCTAAAGTTACAGAAAGGCAGCAACAATTGCAAGAGGCCTCCTTTGAAAAGCCAAGCCTGCAATCAATAATGAAGAGTTAAAATCATCTACACAGACATAGAGAAGCCATGAGATTAAAATTGCTTTGCTCAACAAGAATCATAACAATATTGTCTAACATTTTGACAACATATTCCAATAAACAAAAGCCTAACAATCAAACATGTTCCATAAAGAGGATGCCTTTAATTTTTTTTTTTTTTTTTTTTTTTTTGAGTGCAAAGTGCAAACCAAAAGAAATCAGTAATATTTGTTAAACTATATTAATAGATGTTCTTTATCAGAGGAGGACTATCCACAAGGTAGACTGATTTGGATCAACTGGTAGAAAAAATGATGATGGTCACAAACATTGTACATATATCACAAGCTTTCTACTATTATCATTAGTGACTAACATCTTACTGGACACATTTGCCTATTGATACAAGGAAAAGCAAGCAATAGATCAAACACAATTTTGAAGACTTGTATATACACACACAGGCAATACCATAAGAAAATCCTGATAGAAAGCATTGTTTCACAGAATTTCACATGGTCAATAATACAGACTAAGACTATACTCTTGTAACTTGGTTTCATATGGCATAATCTAGCAAAGAAGATAAAGCCTGACATTGCAAGAAAGATGCATATAAGAAAACAATCAATAAACTGAATAACCATACATAGGAATACTCTCATATGCTAAAAGGCAGCCATGTTTTTTGAAAAATAAAAAATAATAATAAAAAAAAGATCCTGAAGCTGAATACTTGTGTTACAGCTTGTGTGAATGAAAGAGGACTACTGATATTAATACTATGCAATTAAGAGAGCAACAAAGTCATCATTATAACTGCAGCATACCTGTATTCCACCAACAACTATCCCACCTACTCCAAGAAATTACAAAATGAAGCAGAAACAGATTACTGCACTTAAAAAACTACATATCAGATTACATTACAGGTTTAACAATTAAGCAAAGGAAAGATCAATTGTATCAATTTGTATGCTCTAATACATAAGATTTTGCAGACCTCAGACACGTATGGCCCACAAAAAGCTATCCCCCTTACCACCTATATCTATTATCTGCATTAAAGAGTTCATATCGTTATTTACATAAAAGAAATGTGATATACAAATAAAACCGGAAATATTAGATTAGGTAAGTTTATATGCCTCATTTTTGCATGTATCAACAAGTTTATATTAGCTTCTGTATGTTGATCCTCCTCATCTGAATCATTGTTCCGCCGTGCCTTTACCTTTGCTTTCCTAACCACCTTTTCAACAAGCTTGCCTTCTTCCTTGTACAAATCAGTCAAAATATCATCCAATTTCCTAATACAACACGAAACAAGAGACATTACTCAAAAAAAAAAAAAAAATCACTACATATTAATCATTTACTGAAACAAAAAAAAAATTCATAAACTCGAGGTCTAAGCCATATTAGCATTCGTATAGTGTCAATTTCACATTAACGTATATGCAAAAGCAAGATCTGCTATGATTGTTTCCATTTACAGATCATGTTCAAGTGTTCGGCTCTTACTTTTTCACTCCAAGTCCAACAATTTATGACAATTTCGAACAGTAATCACGTTCAATCGACCTCAAGAGTTGAAAAGGTCAAGAACAAAAAAGAAGGAATGAAATTTTAAGTTCTAAGAGAGCAAAATTCATACAAAAAAATTAAATGAATCAAGAAAGTAAAGTGAGAAAGCAAGAAAACCTAAATACCAAATCGAAGAGAAGAGAAGATCCACCTTTTCTTAGCAGAGGGTTGAGGAGTGGGTCGTCGTTCTCGAAGTTGAGAAGGTTATCGAAGTCCATCATACCATGAAGAGAGGCGCAATGTAATAATTGCCTTGCAGGTACTGGAAGGACCTGGTGACCTTCTATCGATAATCAAATACGATATTGGAGTCTTGATTGAGGGATTTGCCGACAAAAAGATCAACGATGATGCCGCCCCGGGATCCTATGGCGATGTTCTTCTTATCGGCCTCTTTGCCCAACCTGTATGAGTAGCCCACAGAGTCCTCACCACTTTGCCTTCCCTTCGCCCCATAAGTCCACGCCAGGTCATGTTAGAACTACACTAGTCTAATGCTGTAAATCTATCTCAGTAAGAGCACATGTAAACAATGTTATATACGTGAACTT
>BDJD01006922.1:7646-22003 GCA_002564525.1 Rosa multiflora
ATACAGATATTTATTTACAGATAAAGTGTAAAATTATTTTTTACAAATATTTCTTCACTTTATTGGGGATATATCCTAAAATTCTTCACTTTATCAGAGATATATTACAAATATTGTAGACCAGCGAGCGGCTTTCAACCACCTAGAGTATTTTTTGTTTGTTTTTATAAACCTATTATAACTTGTGGTGTATAGGTTGAAGACAAAATAAAAAAATATAATTAAAAAAAAAAAAATTTATTTTTTTATGTTGAAATGACCATTTTAGCCCTCAGAAGTCAAACTTAAAGTCCAATTTGGATGGAATAGTAAAAATTGGACACGGCTGATTGAAATTGAAAAGTTTATGGGGTAAAAAGTCAAAATTGAAAGTAGAGGGGGTGAAATGATGACACCCCCAAACCTCAGTGAGGTAAACTGAAATTAATCCAAAAAATAAGTTTTGATAAAAAAATAATAATAATAATTATAAAAAACAAAACAGTTTAATAAGTTATATGGGTATGGGTACCCACGGGTATCCAACACTCATTACCCATTTACCCATGGAAAATTTACCGCTAAAAATACCCGAATTTTTTTACTCAAATAAAACGGATACCCATCGATACACAAAGACCCGTGAATTTTTATGTCATCCCTAGTCAAGAAGTAAACCATGCCTGACCATCTTCGCTCCTACAATGTCTAAAGGGAAAAAAATACAAACAGTACCCAACTTATAGCCCACTATTAATTTCTATACCTAAGTTTCTGAAACTATCACAATAGTACTCCAAATATCTTACCCAACTCAATATTCATACCTGCCGTCCATGACGGCGTTAAGTAACATGCCAGGTGGCGTAGTTTTAGGGGTAAATCGGTCATGCCCATTATAAATATCAACTAGCACATGCCTTTCTACCCAAAAACAATAAAAAAAGTACCCACTAGCCCATGACTTTTTACCTTGCAGACAGCAGTCTTTAACAATTAAAGCAAAGCCAACAGACCACCAAGCGACCAGCCATGCCAATTTACCCAAAAACAATAAAAATACCCACTGTCCATGCCTTTTTACCCAAAAATAATTAAAAAATACCCAAAGATGATGATTTCTTCTTTCTTTCGATCAAACAAGACCTAGCCCGGCCTTCAATACATGTTCTTCCCCAATTTCATAAACGCAGCCCCACGTCAATCGGCCATTCCAGTTCCAGTTTCTTCCCCAGATTCTTCCCCAATTTCTCAGACTCAGCAGTCAGCACATTAACTGACTGAAACTCAATTTCATAGTTTCATCCAGAATCGGGATTTCCAGTTCATCTTCATCACTTCCCCAATTCCCAATTTGATTCCTTCGATTCCCAACACAGGACATGGCTTTGAATCCTTAGATTCTGTCGAATTCAAGTAGTCATTCTCGATCAGGAACCGGTTACAGGATATAATCGAAGCTAGGAAACTAGATTGCTTTACTGTTTTCTTGCTCTGTACAGGAACCGGTTGCAAGCTATAACCGAACCAAAAAATACGGTTCCGGTTCCAAAACTGTTCCGACAAAACAAAATGACCACACCGAACCAGAAAAAACATATCGGTTTCGGTTTCGGTTTCGGTTTCGGCAAAAAATGCCAAAAATAGAACCGATCCCAGCCCTACCTGAATCTAAACACACAGAAAGAATGGCTAAAAGTCAAACACAAACAGAAAACAAAGTCGTAAGGCTTGGGAGGTGCCAATTCCGACCTCAATTGCGAACACAGAAGGTCCTGATTCCAAAGCTATAGATTCAATGACGAATACCATTAAAGATGAGAAAATTGCTTCCATGCTCAACGCAGAAGACCAGAAGAAGATTGAAGATGCAATCGAGTAGGCTATCGAATGGCTAGATGGCAATTTGCTCGCTGAGGCTGAAGAGTATGATGACAAGGTGAATGAGCTTGAAAGAAATTGCAATCCCATCATTGCCAAGATATATCAGATGGTGCTGCTTCTGACATGGGTATGGGTGGTGGCATGGAGGAAGATGTTGCTCCAGCCGATGGTAGTGGTGCTCAAGGTTTGAGAGTCGGGTGATGGGGGTGTGACCAAGGTGGTCAAAGAGAGAAGCGGGCGCAGAGAGAGCTGAGCGTAAGGTAAGGACCCAAAAGAGAGAGGATAGGCTTGGTGAAATCACCAGAAGAAAAGAAGAAGAAAAAAAATATTAAAAAAAGTCTAAGTGAATGAAGTGACCAAAATATCCCTTAAACTATGGCACCTGACACAAGAATTAACGTTGTCATGGACGGCGTGTATGAATGTTGGGTCGGGTTAGGAATTTCAGGTACCATTGTGATAGTTTCGGAAACTTGAGTCTAGAAATTAATAGTGGGCCATAAGTTGGGTAATGTTTGTATTTTTTTCCATTTCTAAATGCAAGTGTTAATTTTGACATAGTGGGATACTGGGATTGTTGCACTCTCAAAAGTTGGAGCACTTGGCAAGAGGGTTTTCCAGCGATTCTTGACCCGACCCATGGTTTGGTTGGAGAGAGTAGCTCTCGACCAATGACATGGCGTGGTCAGGGAGAATTTCAAGTGACCGGTTTGGTCTTTTTTCTATTTACGACATTGTTAATGTCTTGGAATGACTTTCTGCACTCCGACTAATACGTTACATTTCAGCCTAAAGGTATGAATATTATAACTTAGTTAAATTGCTAAGTGAATATTCATATATTCACACAGCTTCACTGAGGTACCACCAGGAAAATACATATACCGGAGCCCAAACCCCACAATAGAACAATGCTATGCCCATATTCAGCCTAAAGCCCTAAACAGGAAAACAAAATCCGAGCAAAATTAAGTTTCATTGTAGAGCTTACCGCGCACTTTTTTTAAGTAACTGAAAACAAAAGTAAGCAAAAATAACCTCGACCAACCTACGGTAGCATGATTCAAACAATTAAACTGACAAATCCGCATATCGACTGCAATTGGTGTGTTCAATTCACACTACCCAACATTAGAACAGAACACATACTCCATCAACAACACTGATTCAATTCCCGACTCTTCCGACTCTTAAATAGACAGGATAGTTCACAGCCTTCTGTTCATCTCCGCCACCAGCATTCCAAGCTTGCTTAAATTCCTCCATCACATCGTCACTCAGAAGCTCAACACCCTTGTCCTTAGCCGTCTGATATGCTGACCACGACCTTATGTACGTGAAAAAATCATCCAAATCCATCAATCTCTCCGTCACAAACTCAAACGGTCCTGTACTGCCTTCTCCCCTAACCGGCTCAAACGGAAAATCAATGGTGCTGTACCTGTTGTCCACTAATTTACGTGCCCGATCCCAGTAGGGTTCGACATCAATGGAATAGAACCGATCGAAGACGGTGTCTACATTGTTGTTAACTCTAGGCACAGTGTAGCACCATGCAGCAATGACCCCATGGGGTTTCTTCAGCACCCATTTCACTTGCTCGTAGAAACTTGGGAGGTCAAACCAATGCAGGGCTTGTGCAATGGTCACTAAATCAACACTAGATTTTGAGGCCAATTTTCGTTCAATTTCAGGTATGGTCAGGACCGGAGGAGTGTGCTCATAGCGAACATTGGGGAGTTTTGGAGCGCATTCAAGTTGCTTTTGGCTTGTGTCTGTTGCCACCACATTATAGAAGATCTCAGCTAGCTGAAATGAATCAAAAAATTAAAGCCTATCTATACTATTATTAAGAGAAGAGAGTTTGTCGGCCAAAATAGAATTTTTTTACCAAAATATCCCTCAAATATTAAAAAATATTTGAACTGAAATATTTGAGAAAGACAAAATGGTCAATTCACAAATAAAAGAAAAATAAAAGAAATTTAAAAAAAAATCAAAAATAAAAAATAAAATATGTGCAGCAATTTTCTCCACATTCAGTGGAATAACTTCCCACATAATTATCCACACCCATAGGGTGTGTTTGGTGTCTAGTATCAAGAAAAAAGAGATACAAAAAAGTGTTCAACCGTTCAAGTCCAGTCTCACAATCCTCACACATTGTTCTTTGTTTGAGTGTATATATAATATATGTATGCAACAGACGATTATCTATTATTTTAAAAAGGAATAAGTCAATGAGTGACCAAATTGCTGCAACAATAACAAAGAAATCTAAGCAAGACTATACGAAAATATAGAGGACTATGCGATCTTACTTCCCTATCGTTATGCAATTTGGACAGCAAATTGCCCATCCAGGAAAAGAGGATCATTACTTTCCGGAACCAATAGATTAAGGTTTGAAATTTGGGATGTGAGATGAGAAACTTACGGATCGGGCAGCCTGGCCACTACCGGTGCCGACGTCCCATGCAAGGTCGTGGGCGGCAGCCTTGGAAGCAATGAACTGAAGCAGCTTTTCTGAGTAACCTGGCCGAGCCACAGCGTACTGCTTTGATTGTTTGATGAACAGATCCGCCATATCTCAACTCTCAAAGTTTGGTATCAGTTGATTTAAGAAATTGGAGGTAATATGAGACGTGAAGATCACCACCCACCGCCTATGTGTACACGACTATCTCCATAGATGGGCAGATGGCAAAGTATTACTCGTCACTGGGCTTTTTTAGCCCTGAGTGTTAAATGGGCAGGGTATGTGAAGCCCAGGCCCTTTCATAGGGAATGAGAAACCTCATAACAGTGAGATACTGAGATGAACATGTTATACTTTTTTTTTATACGAAAATGTCATACATTTACCAAAGTAGCGAAAGAAAAAGAGTGGCTTTAGATCTCGATGCCTGTAACTATGTGCAAGTTGACTGATGCATGCCCTGTATTTAACTCAGAATCATCCACGATATCGCTGGTGCTATGAAGAAGAGATTGATCAAATTAACATTTCTTATTACAATGTGATAAGGAAGCCACCTATTACGATACCATGTAAATTACAAAACGTTACGGTCCAAGGAAAGAAAGAAGAACGTGATGTAAGACCGAGAAATTGGAGGAAGAAATATACTATCAGAACACAACTCATTGACATACACGCTTCAGAATGATTTCCATGGAAACCTCCTTTGTACTCTGTTTCCTTTTCTTAATTTAAGAGGATAGGAAGGATCTCTTCCTCACCTATCCAAGCCTTCAAAAAAAAAATTTGTTTTATGGTGGTTGTAAAAAATCCAGCAAATTTGGTTCTCGTTTCGAATTCGATCAGCTAGGTCAAACTTAGTTACTCTTATAAACCTATATTTATATATCATACACTCCAAGTTGAAACCTCTATCAATTCAAATAAAATGGAAAAATCGACCGTTGGATGAGATTATTATAATAAATTATAAGTGTGGCAAAAAAATTTAGCTAATTTTACCATATTTTCGAATCTGATCGAATAGGTTAACCATAGTCATGACATATAGAATATATATACACATATTTCTATATAGAAGTATGAGAACGTCTAATTTCACCATAAGCCAAATTACAAAAAATTCACACTCACACAAAGAGAGACACACACACACATATAATGATGATGTGGCACACTGAAGATTTCCAAATATATGTGTTGGGCCTTCTAGATATAAACTTGTAAAAGATGTTGCAGATTCCCGTCAAAGCTGAACTGCCTTCACTTAAATTGCCATAACTCCTTCTAGAAAAATCTGAATCGCAAACAATAAAATTCTTCAGAAACTAAGCACATGGGGCTTTCCGTGTATATGGGATACAGCTTCTAATTCTATCCTAAAAGTTCCCAGTAATTCAGATTAGTTTGGTTCTAGACATGAACTTGTAAAAGATTTTGCAGATTCTTGTCCAAGCAGAACTGCCTTCACTTAAATTGCTATAAATCCTTCTAGAAAAGTTGGAATCACAAACCGTAAAATTCCTCAGAAACGAGACACATGGGACTTTCCTTGCATATAGGGTATAGCTCTTAATTCCATCTGAGAAGTTCTCAGTAATTCAGCGAAATTAGGTGTTCTGCACAACAGTTTCTGTATTGCAGATTCTCGTTCAAGCTGAATTGCCTTCACTTAAATTGCCATAACTCCTTCTAGAAAAGTCGGAATCATAAACCGTAAAATTTCTCAAAAACTAGACACATGGGGCTTTCCGTGCATATAGGGTATAGCTCTTAATTCTATCAAAGAAGTTCCCAGTAATTTAGCGAAGTTAGGTGTTCTGCACAACAGTTTTTGTGTTGCAGATTCTCGTTCAAGCTGATATGTCTTCACTTAAATTGTCATAACTCCTTCTAGAAAGTCGGAATCACAAACCGTAAAATTTCTAAGAAACTAGACACATGGGGCCTAGATGTAGAAGTCACTGGGCCCGAGATCTCGAGTTAGATACCATATTGATTAATCAGAGCATATATACATGCAAATCAGGCAATCTATAATTAACTTGAAAATCAAGATGAAGCTAGTATATATGTTCAAAATCTGGCAAAAAAAATATTCTTGAAAATCTTAACTAAGCAGACCCTTGTTCAACAAGAATAAGCAAGTATATGGTGGTTCAAAACTGGCAAAAAATCTATGCATGGAAATCTTGAACCGGCATCAAATTCTATATATACCCCAAACCCCTTTGCTATCTCTCTCACAGACTCGAATTCTGTACTGCAATCTTTAGACTGAATTCGATCAGTTGTGACTATGTTCAAATTAAGAAACAAGAGGAGGCCTCAGCCTCAGCCCCAGCATCAGCTCATGAGTCAGCCTCAGCCTCAGCCCCAGCCCCCCCAGCCTCAGCCACAGCCACAGCCTCAGCCTCAGCCGCACCCTAGGCCCCAGCCTCAGCCTCAGGTACCTTATTGTTATGTTGTTAAACTAATTATATGCTGTACGTTTAATTCTCTTCCTGTAGCTCTTAAGCCCTGTTTTAGTTGTTTTAACTGGCAAATAATTAATTTGCTGTTTATACGTGCAGATGTGCCTACTCCAATACAACTACTGTCAATGTAAAGGCTGTGACAAGGGCTTCGCAAAATTTCAGGAACTTTTTGAAAATACTTACGGTACCGGTACGTTCGGCCATCTACCATGCATTGATCTTGATATTGTTAAGTTTCATTATCCGCCCATCTAACATGCATATTGTTCTTGTTTTTTCTCTTCAACTAATTAATTTGTTTGAAATTTGAATGACGTCTGTGTAGGTGTCCAAAAACCGAGTTTGGATAAAGAGCAAAAGATAGTGACTGTGATCGGTATTGGAGATGCCGCCGCACTTACGGAGCTTCTTCAAAAAGCCACAAAGAAAAAATATGTCAAGATTTTGCCAACTCCAGAGAAGGAAACTAGTGAAGCAGAAAAAGTGGGCAAGGACCCTAAGGAGGAGACTAATCACCCACCACCACCACAACAACAACAACATCCTGATGCAAATAACATGGAAGGAACAAGTGGAAATATGCAATATGTTGGAGAGTCGAGCCGGATGGGCCAAATGGGTCAGTATCCCATGGGTCACCCAGGAGCCCCGCATGGTCAAATGGACCAAACAAAAGCCCAATATGGCCAGATGGAGCAGAGGGATCAGTATTCAATAGATGGTAATCAAGAATCATCATGGAACGCTTTCAATGATGAGAATGCCAATAGTTGCACCATCATGTGAAAGTGGCGGAATTAATTTTCTAGGTTTTGGTTTTATTTGTCTTGCGTTCTTTGGTAGCACGTTGGGTTGGCCATTGGTCACTACCTCTTCTTTTTCTCTTTTTAAAAACAAAAGTCACATTCGACGAGCCTTTGATGATCTTTTTTTGTTGTGTTAGGTTTTTAAAATTGTTACATGGAGACATCTTATTGAGCAATATATGTTATTGGGACAAATATCATTCAACAGTTTTATGAAATCAGATTTTTTAATGCTCATTAGTCTATATTGAATGAGTAGCTAGTATAAACAAAGGATTTTTTTTTTTTTTCCTTTTTACTTTGGGATTTGCTAAAAGAACATAATCCAAGTTGGATGTGGAACAAGAAGACAATCTCCCTCTATTTAAAAAAAAATAAAATAAGAATAAAAATAAATAAATAAATCCACACTCCCTGATTTGCAATCCACATTACTTTCTTTTTTTTGTTGAAATTTTTACCCCAAAAAAAAAACCAAATTTAAGTTATTAAAAAAGAAAATATAAACAGTAGATTATATAATGGAAAATGTGAATTTCAATATCCTTAAATACATCATAACAATAATAATAATAAAAAATAGAAGAAGGAAGATAATCAATTGAAGCTATACCAATTACTAATTAGGATAATATTTGAGGGGATATGCCTAGGAGCCACATAGGTGGCCACTGCAATTCGTCCAAATTTCTTTCAACATATTACAAGAACAAAACTACTTCGTCATTCTCCAAAAAAAAAAATTACTTTTCATATATAAGATTACAGAACTAATATACCAAACTACTGCAAGACCAAGAAAACTAATCAGATTTGAACTTGCTGGTTCCATGATAAGGGAAACGCCAGCATACCAATCCACCTTTACCTGCTCAACAAAGCAACAACTCTTGATATCAACGATCTAACATGTGACACAGCAGTAAATTCAGGATGCTGATCCTTTTTTTTTTTATGAAAGGAAGATGCAAATCCTTAAAAATATATATTAATCTGGAATACTTAAGCATCCATAAGCAACTTAATTTGTGAAGGGCTCAACCATAAGCTACCATAATTATGCACTTTAAAGTTGGGCACAGGAACTTGCAGAAATAGGTTCATAGAGAAATTGTTAAACACCGAAATGACTATATCGAATAGCAAGTTAACCCAGAAAAAACGGAGCATGGAGATTTGATTTGAGACAGTTGGGCAATCACAATACCTACTTATTCAATACAAATATTCATGGGAGCAGATGATTGAAAGTTATGCTGTGCAGCCACAATTAATACTCCCTTACAATAAGTATCTTACCAAATAGAGCAATTAATAAGACACGTCTACATGACCATCGGGACTAAAGCCTAAAACAAGTCTTCATACTAAAAACCATCAAATAAAATTTTCCTGACCCAAAACCTTCCAAGAATCCCATATGTCCCTGGTTTCGTTAAGTATATAACAGGCTATGTTTTGTACATGAAAATTTGGATAATTTGTATAAAGGCATGCATAACTAGCATGCAGATGAGAAGCAACAACTAGTTGCCAAAGAATACACAGCCACTAACAAAGGGATTCAATCCAACAAAATTAGAAGGTATAAGACTTCACCACTGAACTCCATGGAAATATTGACCAAACCATAGAGAAGAGTGACCAAGCACCTAGAGCTCAACACTAATGTCAGTCTTCTCTATTATCTCAAAGAGAAAAACAAAAATAGCAGCAAAGCTTTCATGTACAAACTAAACTATGCTGGGAACAATGTCATTACCCCTTGTGTGCAAATTCCAAGCGGATCTGTCTGCCATCCAGTAACTGAGAAGAGTCGCAAACATTAACAGCTGATATTAATTCTCATCCCAAAGAACTGCAACACATAAACTACAAAGATATAACCACGATGGATAGAGTTACCTGACCATCCATTTCTTTTAGAGCAGTGCTGGCTTCAGTTTCAGATGAAAACTTCACAAACCCATATCCTTTTGATTTCCCAGTCACACGATCGCATATAACTTTAACTGTGAAATATGATAACAGAGTTCCCTCAAGTAAATAGATGACCACCTTCAAGAAAATAAAGACCTAAAATGTAACTGACAGCCTCCTACAATTACCTTCAATAATTTCACCATGCTTTCCAAAAGCATCCTTAAGAACAGGTTCATTTGTATCATAGCAAAGCCCTGCATATTACAGACAACTCCGGTCAAAACCAAGAAACCATGAAGGCAAAAAAAGTTGAGGGTCCTTATTACATATCTTTCAAAGCTTACCCAAGCACTAAATGTCAAGTACTTGAATAGCAAGCATTCCAGACCCATATAAAGCTGAAAGTTCAAAAGGGTTTACACGAACTACACCATTCAATTGCATTTTGCTCTATCAATTAAAGGATGGTACTTCTCCTACTGGAGTCTGCAGTGCTTAAACGCTAGTACATAACACAACTTCCAAATCAAAGCAGTACTCCTATTCGCAATTCACACAGCTTTAGATTAATTTCAAGTGATTTTGGCATATTAAGGATTTCATTGCTAATAGATAACAATTATGCAGCTGGTCTATACGATTTTTGTTGACCCAGAAATTAAGTTTGATCGAAAAAATAATAATAGTAATAATAATAAAGAACTGATATGAAGGGAGTAAGATTGAAATACCTCCGACGAACAATTTGGTAGAGGAATGGCGTGCCCATGAATTCCTGGCAGATATACTCCACTTCCGCCAAATGCTAACTCCTCCGCCATTCAACCCTCTCATTTCCGCCTAAGAGGGACGCAAAACGGCGTCGTCATGAGCTGCGAAAACTGAAACAACTCCGGCTGCGCTGATATTAAAATGTTGGCTTTCAGTGGAGGTACCGAGAAGTCACTGAGATTGTAAGATAACCCGACCCGTTGTGGGTATTGTCAGAAAAATGGGCTTTGCAGGACTTCAACTGGGCCCGACCATTTCAGTCTTCCTTTTACAAACGCCCAAGCCCAATAACCAATGAAGACAAGACATCTGAAACTTGCCCTAGTTTGATTTCTTTCTCTTATTTTCTCTGAGATCTTAGGCACCAAACAGAATTATCAAAATCAAAACTAGTCTTATGTAGGAGATTAATCTCAAGTCATCTTGGGTATTGCATTGTTATAATTCTGATAAGATCATAAGAACTTATGATAACTATTACTGAGGCCGAGAAGTCACTGACCCGACCCGTTTTGGGTATTGTCAGAAAAATGGGCTTTGCAGGACTTCAACTGGGCCAGACCATTTCAGTCTTCCTTTTACAAACGCCCAAGCCCAATGACCAATGAAGACAAGACATCTGAAACTTGCCCTAGTTTGATTTCTTTCTCTTATTTTCTCTGAGATCTTAGGCACCAAACAGCAGTTTTATATATAGCAATAACCAAGGCAGATTAAATGTGAATCATGTGATAGATACATAAAAAGCAATCGTGCATCAAGCATTTACCAAGATAGAAGTGTGTTTAGGCCAAATTAGCATGAAGCCATGAGAACAGAAATTTCACCATATTTGTGCATGTCTCCAATATCTTCCCGAATTATCAAAATCAAAACTAGTCTTATGTAGGAGATTAATCTCAAGTCATCTTGGGTATTGCATTGTTATAATTCTGATAAGATCATAAGAACTTATGATAACTATTACTGAGTAGTTGTTAAATTATGTAGCCTGCTATTTTTAGGATTTTGCACAAGTCTATTACATTTCCCTTTTTTTCCTTTTTTTTTTTAATAAATTACATTTCCGTTTAGCATTCATGAGAATGACAAACAACTGAAACAAGGCATGCATAGTATGCAAAAATTGATATTTTACTTTCCCGTTTTGGTTTGTATATGAGATAAAATAACTTAAAAAATACAATGTACAAAAACAAATTTTTTAAATAATCAATCTCATTAATATATCCCATTAATGAGTAGATAGATTCAATATTTTTTGTCATTCAGACATCCCGCTGGTTTGCCCGAGAGGTTAAGGGGGAAGACTTAAGATCTTCTGCACATAAGTGCGCATGGGTTCGAACCCCATAGCCAGCACATTCATATTCAGTAAATTTTATTTTATTTTTTACTAAGCTGATTTACTTCAACCAAAAACATAAATTTTTAATAAATATCTTACAAACATAACTATCCAATAGAACTAATTCTTACTTCAAATTTTTAATAAATATCTTACAAACATAACTATCCAATAGAACTAATTCTCACTTCAAATCTTACAGTGTTATCTTACAAACCAATTCTCACTCCACATCCTAGTCATTAATAAATGAACCAATTCTCACTCCACATCCTAGTCATTAATAAATGAACCAATTCTCACTCCACATCCTAGTCATTAATAAATGAACCAATTCTCACTCCACATCCTAGTCATTAATAAATGAACCAATTCTCACTCCAAATATTACTATCTAATAAATGAACCAATTCTCACTCCACATCCTAGAGCTGATTTACTTCAACCAAAAACATAAATTTTTAATAAATATCTTACAAACATAACTATCCAATAGAACTAATTCTCACTTCAAATCTTACAGTGTTTTATTTAATTTTTTACTAAGCGAATTTACTTCAACTAAAATTTTAAATTTTCTCCAATATCTCAAAAACATTACTATCTAATAAATGAACCAATTCTCACTCCACATCCTAGTCATTAATAAATGAACCAATTCTCACTCCACATCCTAGTCATTTTGTTATTGCAGAGATTAAAGCTCCGTTCCTAGTCATTAATAAATGAACCAATTCTCACTCCACATCCTAGTCATTAATAAATGAACCAATTCTCACTCCACATCCTAGTCATTAATAAATGAACCAATTCTCACTCCACATCCTAGTCATTAATAAATGAACCAATTCTCACTCCACATCCTAGTCATTAATAAATGAACCAATTCTCACTCCACATCCTAGTCATTAATAAATGAACCAATTCTCACTCCACATCCTAGTCATTAATAAATGAACCAATTCTCCACTAGGAGACGTGTACATGTCCTAATGGATTGATCGATTCTACTTACTAAAATAATTACAGCACGGATTTGACATAATTACTACAAATGAAGAAAAAGTTACTCGGTGCTCAACTTAGATTTGAACTTGCTTGCTACTTATAAAGAAGAATAGCTCAGCATACTAATCCACCTTTACCTGCACGAGAAAGCAACAAATTAAACTTGATATCAACAATCTAAAATGTTGCATAGAGGCATATTCAGAATGCTAATCCTTATTATTCTATAAACCTGGAAGCATCCAAAAGCAACTTTATTGTGCACGACTCAACCCAGAAGCTACTATAACAGTACACTTTAAAGTTGGGCTCAGCAACTTGCTGCTGCAAATTACACTCCAAAAGTCAGCTTCGAAGCTACTATATTACCATTTTGTAGAAATAGGTTCATAGAGAATATGACACCAACGTGAGAAGTACCATCAAATAACAAATTACCACCCTCAAAACAAATGGAATGTTGGAGATGAGACTTTAGACTGTTGATCAATCTCGTTGCCTATTAATGCAACAGAAGTACGTCATGGGAGCAAATGACCGGAAGTTATGATGTGCTCTAGCCACCGACTATCAATCAATATAACTCTAATTATATACAAGGGGAAAAAAATCCAAAAAAATAAGAAAAAGAGAATCAGCAATCAGTAATCTGCAAAATAATTAACAATACATGTAAAATAGACTAGAAAGAGAAATCCTTTGTGAGTCCAGACCATCCATCACAGCTATCAACCACTCCATAATGTCATGCCCAGGGACCTCCCTACTCTTCAATTGAACCGGATTATCATCCCAAAAAGACACAATGATGGGACAATCCCTGAATAGATGTAGAGACGTTTCAGTCTCTCTATCACAGAACACACACTTTAAACTGGGTAGACAAATTTTCTTGGCCAATGCTGCCTTCGTTGGTAAGATACCCTGACACAGCCTCCAAGCAAACGCTCTAATTTTTGGGGGAATGCCTGCCCTCCAAATCTTCCTCCAGAACACCCCAGGAGACCAACCATCATTTCTAGACGTTGAGGTCTGCTCCATTCGCCTCTCAAAATTCCTGGCAACGTGATATCCGCTTTTGAGACTATAGAGACCCCGTCTATCAAAGTGCCACATTAGCTTGTCTGATGAATCTCTTCGACTCAATGGGATACTGGCAATAATGCTCACTTCCTCCTCCATGAACAGTTCTTCTAGTAGAGGTAAAATCCATTCCCTGTCTTCCAGGTCAATGAAATCACTAACCATAAAGTCCTCCGTACCCACCATCGGGAGTGAATAAGGTCGAAAATGGTGAGGGAGTACTGGCAACCAAGGATCCTGCCACACCGAGACAGAGCTGCCATCTCCAATTTGAAATCTCAGGCCTAGCTTTGATACACCTCTACCCACTAGTATACTTCTCCATGCATATGAGGGGTCATGACCAAGAGTAGCATTCATGAAAGAAGTATTAGGGAAATACCTGGCCTTCAGAAGACGAGCCACTAGTGAATTAGGTCGCTGAAGGAGACGCCAACCCTGTTTTGCAAGAAGGGCTCGGTTAAAGAAGATCATGTTCCTAAACCCCAACCCCCCTTCATGCTTAGGGCTACAGAGACGATCCCATGCCAGACAATAGATCTTTTTGGCCTCACCTTTATCCCTCCACCAAAACTTCGCTATAGTCTGATGCATGG
>BDJD01006925.1:12876-26069 GCA_002564525.1 Rosa multiflora
GAGCATAAGTTCTTGCCCCATTCATAAGAAGCTCAAACCTAGAGAATTGTAGAAGACTTGTGCTCGTGGCTGCTTCAATCAGTTCAATCGATCATACAGGTACATGTATCAATTTTAATTTATTTATCCTGGATGTATATATAATTGTGTCTATATTCTTGTGAATGATCTTGTGACAACTTTATCTATATTCTCACAGAATTCATCACCCAACAATACGTTAGCTGATTTGATATCCCTATGAAGAACACACTGCTCTGCATCTTCATGTAGATAGTGAAGGGCTGAGGCCAATCCCATAGCTATCTTGTACCTGTTATCCCATTGCAGGGTTGTTCTGTTGCCAAATAGTTGGGTGTCGAGGCTGGTGTTTGGCATACATGCATAAACAAGTAAGCATTCCCCTTGCTCATGACACCACCCAATGAATTGCACCAGGTTTCGATGGATTAAGCGGCTGATGATTTTGTGGCTTATGATTTTGACTTCATTGATGAAGACTTTCTCATATTGCTGATCAGATCTTGCAAAGATTCTCTTCACATAAACTGTGCAGCCTCCAAGGTCTTGTAGGAGTCCTTTATATACTTGTCCCGGTCCTTGGCCTAGCCTTCTATCTTCTGCAAACCCGTTGGTGGCAGCAAACAATTCTTGGTCAGCAAATCGTTTTGGAAAGGCTAGCTTCTCAAGATCAGAGACTGAGCTAGAGTAATTGTTTCTCCGATTCCATAATACCATCAACCAACATATGACTGCACCAAGCGTGAAAATGAAGCCAGGTACTGCAATTACCAGTATCAAGAATATCTTTTTCTTCTTTCCCTTGCTTTCGGCTCTTCTAATATTGTTATCCAACAAAGCCGAAATAGACGCCCATGAATTTTAAAAAAACCGCACAGTATAAGATCCGGTTGCGCTGGAAGCAGAAAAACCAATTGTAACTTTTTCTGGGAGAATCTTTCGCAAGTCAACATAGTAAGTAAGGGAAGAAGTAGTAATGTAGTATTGCATGGAAAAACAGGGTTTGTGTTTTCCTTGAATGTCCAAAACACAGTTAGGTTGTTAGCAGTAGAGTTGTAAGTAATCCATGCATTACCAATCTTCCCGGTGATGTTACTGGTATTCCAATTGGCGTACGTAACCGAAGAGATTTCATTGATGTTTATTCCTATATGTGGCCCGCCTGGTTCCCAACCATCTTCAACGTTTCCCCAAGTGTCGAACTCTACAGTTACAATCTTGTTTCTAAACAAGGAATTAAAATTGGTGGTGGTGTTGAATAATCCCAGTTCACCACTGCCAGAGTTGGGTGGAATATCGTAGCCAACAGGAGCAAGGTAAAAGGCAAATCCATTGCCGAAGTCCAAGTCATCAGATTCGGCCCTGAAAGTGAAATGAGTAGTGAAGTCTGCTAGTGACCCAGTAGCATTGTCCCATAGGTGCAAAGGCTCTGCATAAATAGCATGTCCAACACTGAAAAGTGTGCCTCTGTTGAGCTCAATCTCTCCCAATAAAGGCCGAGCCCAACCTTCATAGACAACTCTATATGTACTAGTGTCGAACTGATTTATACTGAAGGAGAGTGGATGAGCAAAGTGAGAGAAGAAATTGATGAAAATAATTAGGAAGCAAATATTGCACAAGCAGATTGCTTGCGTACTGCTGCTTATGCTTTCAAACATCATAGCTTCAGTCAAGCATGAAATGATGAGTGCTTGCGACAATGAAGCCTTTGATTTTTTTCTTTTTTGGCTTGAAACCAAGAACTAAGAGAGGCTAAGCCTTTAGTCCCGGCCAAAAGCTTATCAATAATTTCTTTCTAGGGGTTAAGAATTGGTCTCCATTAGCTCTGAGTTTCAATGAGCGTGAAGAAAGAAAGGATTTAAGCATAACCAATGAAGATACACTTTTCAGCATAAGCATCCAACTTAGTCCTCTAGTTTCGATGTATAGGTACATAAGCTATACAACCAAAAATCTTTGGATCAAGGGCATGTGTAGGTGGTAAAGGTAAATGACTGGCAAGAGCTTGAATTGGTGTTTGTGGTGGTGGAAAGTTTTCCTTGGTTGTGGACTGAAAGGGTTGTGTATGAAGTCTATTTATGAGGTAGGCAGTAGTTAGGATGGCATCACCCCAAAAATACTCGGGCATATGAGCTCTGATTAACATGGAGCGAGCAACTTCAAGAATATGGCGGTTCTTTCATTCCTCCACGCCATTTTGTTTGAGGGATTGGAGGACATGTGGTCTAATGAATGATGCCATGGGTAGCTAGATATTGGTGAAAGAGATGGTTCCCATATTCTTCACCATTATCTGAACGGAGGACTTTAATGGATGTTTGGAACTGAGTTTGGACCATCGCATGAAAAGTCTAAAATACTGAAAAAAACATAACTTTTATTTCGCAGCAAGTAGATCCAACTCATCCCGGTGGAATCATCAACGAATAAAACAAACCATTTCATTCCAGATGGCGTTGGTGGACAAGGCCCCCAAACATCAAAGTGAACAAGTTCAAATGGGGCAATACTTTTACTTGAGCTCACAGGATAGTTTACACGGTGACTCTTGCGTAAAATGCAAGTGTTGCATTTAAAGTCTGATGGTCTATTATGTTGAAATAATCAAGGGAAGAGAGTTTGGAGATAACCAAATGATGGATGTCTCAATCTCTTATGCCATAACCATATATATTTGTTCTTCATATGTGGATATATGTTCTTTTTCTTTTCTTTTTTTGAATTTGATGCACTTCATCAACACAACGATTGTCAGCAATGGTCATGTCCATGTAGTATAATCCCCCCCTTCTCAATACCCCGCCCAATGATTTCCCCTGTTAGGATGTCTTGAAATATACAACACCAAGGGTAAAAATTATACAACAATAAACTTGTTTGGTTATCTGTTTGATAAACAAGAGATTATAAGATAAGGAAGGAACAAGCAACATAGTATCAAGGGTAATGGAGTATGTAAGAGTGACAGACCGGCAAACTGGAGTTAAATGGTGAATATTGCTAGAGTTATTAGTCATATGGTCAGCTGCACCCAAATCAATTATCCACATATCTTTCCAATTAAAGGCAGATTTACCCGACAACAAAGAGAAAGTTGTACCTGAAGTGGTCATGAAGGCAAAAGTAAAGTTACCAGAGTGATCACCGTGAGCAGGTTCGTCAGAAGCTGTACTTGAACTCAGGTTTAGTAGAGTAATTTTGAGGGAGGCTTAAGGTTTGCCTTTGGAACGATAGCCCTTTGGGTTCTTATTACCAGAAGGTTATGGTATAATTGCCAGTGGGCTTAAATGATTTTGCTTTCTCTTGTACTTCTTTTGCTTGTGCTTCCTTGAGATTAGCAATGTGAGCCTCCCACCAGTCTAGAAAGCCATGTAATTGAAAGCAAGTCTCTACCATATGCCTGGTTGATTTGCAATGAGTGCATTTCGTGTGTCCTGGAAAGGGTGCTTTCCAGGATGATGTAGATGAAGAAGGCTGGAAGATACGGACATGCAATGGTCAGCATTGAGCAACCATGGTAGATCCTTCGTACTTTGTGTCAGACATCATCTTTCAGAGTCTATTATGTTCAACACTGACTTGAGAACAAGCCTCTTCTATGGAAGGCAACGGCTTGGTGTTTAGGATTCTACTTCGAACTCCATCAAGGTGAGGTCTAGCTCGGGCAAAAAGAAATAGACGCGGTGCTTAATGACTCTATTAGCCATGTAGGTGATAGAATCTGCATCCTTGAGTCAGAGAGGATCCAACATGTCAAGCTCCTACCATATTTTCTTCATATTGCTATAATAACCATGAATAGGAGCTCCATTATGTATAATGGAAACGGAAGCAATTTGCAGTTCATAGTTTCTTGTATAATCTTGGGCTACTGAAAAAGTAGTTTTGACAGCATCCCAAATTTCTTTAGCTGTCTCTAAGCCTTCATAATTTTCTCTTACATCCTTGTGCATAGAGTTAAGGAGCCATGCTTGAACAAGGCTGTCTTCTTCGACCCAAATTTCATAACCCTCTTCATCTTCTTCTTTAGATGGTGATTTCTTTTTGCCAGTGAGATAGCCAACTTTGCCTC
Source organism: Rosa multiflora (assembly GCA_002564525.1). NCBI lineage: Eukaryota > Viridiplantae > Streptophyta > Magnoliopsida > Rosales > Rosaceae > Rosa > Rosa multiflora. The sequence continues at coordinate 16,973 of BDJD01006925.1, forward strand.
GGCCAGTGATGTTCAACTTGGCATGTTTAGAGCAAGAAATAAATTGGTGCTATCCAATTTCTTGAGCAATAGGGCCATGAGCATTGGATGATGGTCACCCTCTATGTTGAGAAGAAGCTTTAGAGTTTATTGTTGATATGTGGGATAAATCAATGGGTACTTCATCAAGAACCATGGTTCAGTACTTACTAAGTAAAGAGAAGAGGAATCCGATCCTTGGGTTTTGCCTATTGTGCAACCTTTCGGTAACTCTTTTTAATGCGAGTAGGTAAGGAGGGTTAAGATTTTAATGGAGCAATGCTCACTTTCCAACATTTCGGTTACCTTTCTCTTATTCGATCTTTGGCCTAGACATCACATTAATTGGATGAACCTACTTGTGTTGAGTGAGTAAGCTTGACGTTACAAGGATAAAATTTCTAATCTAATTTACTTGGTTTTTTTTTTTCCCGACCAACTTCTATAATGAGCTTGGTATTGGAATTGGTCGGGTCGGTACTGATTGGGCCTTGATATTAGAATGGATCTGCAGGAACCAAAAGAGAGTTAAGAGCCCAAACTGGGCTTGGGCCTCAGTAAATGGGTCAGTCCCAATCTTATGTTGCTTGGTGCAATCTGAGGCTGATCAGATCTTCGTTTCCGAGAGAGAGAGAGAGAGAGAGAGAGAGAGAGAGAGAGAGAGAGAGAGAGAGAGATATGAAGAAGGTCAAAACTCGATATGGGTTGAATGGCTTATTGAAGTTTGTTAAGTGCGATCTGGGATCGACAGCGCTGCAGTCAAGGTTGATGGTGCTATGAATAACTGGTCTGGTTTGATGGAGGTAAGCTATGAGATCTTCGTTGGCCACTTCCAGTGGTAGAACTAGGAGTTGAACCTTGGAGGGGCTGAAAAAAACTATAATAACAATTTATTATTATTTTTTTTTGTTTGGAATCCAGTCAAGCTGGGAGGCTCATCCCAATGCCTATTTATTAGTTGTATATATAAAGTATAACGGGGGACTTGAAACCTAAACCTAAACCCAAAGTTGTATTGTTTGCGGCATCCTCAACTTCTTTTCTTTTGAAGAATGAATCAATTGTTTTCAGCTTACCCATGAACCTAGAGTTTCCAAACATGATCATACCAAATTGTAAGGAATACGATAAAAATCTGAAAGTGATTTTTAGATTAGATGCATTTTCTGCACATGGAATGTAGTAGGCTACATTTATTTAACAATTGGTATCAGAGCATCTATGCATAGACTAAAATTGATATATCTATGATTCTGAGATTATATGAATGTTGTTATATAAAAGAAACTAATTAACCTTAGTTGAATATGGTCTTGATCATCATTCCTTACCGACTAGTGGCACTATTGGTGGGTTATTTACCTCCATTATTGGCAAGTCTTTCTCTCCCCAACTACAAAATATTTGGCTTGCTAGTTGTCTCTATGCTCTTATGGCTATATGGAAAGCTCACAATAAGCTTAGATTTGAGGACAAGCGCCCTTCCCTCATGCGAATTTTCAGCTCTCTCAAGGCTTGGCTTGGCTTTGCTGCTCCTTACATGCCAGGTTATTCGAATGGTTTGGTTGACACTCAGTTATTAGTTGGGTTGGGTATTCAGCCTATTCCTAAAAATCGAGTAGCTGACCTTTCATTGTTCCCATATTCTTCGAGAAGGAAATACGGTGGCTAATAGAATAACAAACATGGGCTTACTTTCTCCATCCCTGGTATGGCATGTTTCTCCTCCGCCTAATATATCTCCTTATCTTCGTATGGATGATCTGGGATTCCCTTACCTTCGCCATGTTTACCTCTCATTCTTGCATGGGTTGGTGTTGGGCTTGTTAACAGTTGGAAGTTGGGAAAATTTGAGGTTCTGCTTCAATTTTTTCACTTTCTTTTGTCTTTCTTTCTAGCTTTTGGGCCTTAGTCCCCCCCCCCCCCCCCCCCCCCCCTTTTTTTTTTTTTTTTTTTTTTTTTTTTTGGACCGGCGGTGGGTTCTCCCAAAGTGGCAAACCCCTCTCCTTCGGGATAGAGGGTGGGACTTGTTCCCTGCATCGTTTGCCTCCGAGAAGCTAATATTGCCTAATTCATTATTCAAAAAAAAAAAAATCATTCCTTACCATACTTGGTTTTGTATGGTTCTAGAACATATTGGCGCTGCAGCTGACCTAATTTCAAGTAACTAGCTAAGCGAACTAGTTACGAAACCAAAACTGAATAAGAAACTATGCAATGCTATCTTTGTTCAATATTATAGACTGTCCTTTGGTAAGTCAACAATATATAAACTAATTAGATGATACACAAGTAGATGAAATCAAATGTCCATCACATCCTTCTGAAGAATTCAAAAACAGGAGAAGCTTTAAATTCTAAAGCTGCCTGTAGGCGCTCTTCTAAAACTCTCACTCTCTCCTATCATTCTCTGCTTTTGTTAGCCAAACACCTTGAACTTGAAAGACACCCCACATCAAAAACAGTTTAATCAATTGACAAAGAGTAAATGAAACAAGCAATTTCGTTTAATTGACAAAGAGTAAATGAAACAAGCAATTCATTATCCCCAATTCCCCAAGTTCCCAACCAGACTACACTGCATAAGTCAATTAACCAATGGTATCATATCGCAGCCAGCCTCCAATAAACAACTAACTATTTAAACTCCATACATTAAACATGGTCTAGATTTAGGGACACAAACATTTAATTTATTACATTCAAAAATAACGTACTGCACGCATAAGAAAAAGTAATCACAAGAATTTATCCTGATAAATTGATTCCGCCTGTTTCACCTTGCCCTTCAAATGATTTAGTGACTGTTTCTGCTACTCAGGTACTATATATAGCTAGAAGAAGTTGAGGATATCTGAGAAGATGCAATTTGAGATTGGTATTGAGGTTGAGGCAGTTCTGGATCATTATGCATGTCATGTGGAAGTTCCGGCAATGGTGCTTCATGCTGAATAACCTTCATCACCTGTCCTGCTGTGGGTCTTTCCTTGTTATTGGGGCGAGTACACCATAGTCCAACAATCAACAAGCATTTCATTTCATTTCGATCATAATTCATTCCTAATTTTTCATCAGCTGCATCAAGAATATTTCCTGCAAGGAACAACTGCCAAACCCACCTAAAGAGTGGCACGTGATGTTCATCGTCTTGGTAAGTCTTCCTTCCATAGGCAATTTCCAAGGCTACAACTCCAAAACTATACATGTCAGATTCCTTACGAGCCCTCCCTTCAATAGCATATTCCGGAGCCATGTATCCAAAAGTCCCTACCACCCCTCTTGTCTGAGACCTCAAGCGGGGATCCATAAGCTTAGCAATACCAAAATCACCAAGCTTAGTGCTGAAGTCATCATCCAACAGTACGTTAGCTGATTTGATATCCCTATGAAGTACACACTGCTCTGCATCTTCATGTAGATAGTGAATGGCTGAGGCCAACCCCAAAGCTATGTTGTACCTGTTTTGCCATTGCAGGGTTGTTCTAGTGCCAAATAGATGGGTGTCAAGGCTGTTGTTAGGCATATATGCATAAACAAGTAAGCCTTCTCCTTGTTCATGACACCACCCAATGAACTGCACTAGGTTTCGATGGATTAAGCGGCTTATGATTTTGACTTCATTGATGAAGACTCTCTCATAATGCTGATCAGGTTCTGCAAAGATTCTCTTCACGGCAACTATGCAGCCTCCAAGGTCTTGTATGAGTCCTTTATAAACTTGGCCAGACCCACCTTTGCCTAGCCTTCTATCGTTTGCAACCCCGTTGGTGGCAGTAAACAATTCTTGGTAAGCAAATCGTTTTGGAAAGGCTAGCTTCTCAAGATCAGAGACTTCGGCGGAGTAATTGTTTCTCCGCTTCCTTAATACCACCATCCAACATATGACTACACCAAGCGTCAAAATGAAGCCAGGGACTGCAATGACTAGTATCAAAAATTTCTTTTTCTTCTTTTCAGCTCTTCTAATATTGTTATCCACCAAAGTCGAATTAAACGCCCATGAACATAAAACATGCCGAGTAGTGTACATTCCAGTTGAAGCAGAAAAACCGATTGTAACCCTTTCGGGGAGAATATTTCGCAAGTCAACATGGTAAGTAAGAGAAGAAGCAGTATTGCCTGCAAAAACGGGGTTTGTGTTTTCCTTGAATGTCAAAACACACTAAGGTTGTTGGTAGTAGCGTTGTAAGTTATCCATGCATTACCAAGCTTCCCGAGGATGTTACTGGTATTCCAATTGGCGTACACAACCGAAGATATTTCATTGATGTCGATCCCAATATGCGGCCCGGCTGTATCTAAACCACCGTTTCCCCAGGTGTCGAACTCTACGGCTACAATCTGGTTTTTGGACAAGGCATTATTTTTGGTGGTGTAGTTGAATAATCCCAGTTCAGCTTCGCGAAAGTTGATTGGAATATGGTAGCCAACAGGAGCAAGGAAAAAGGCAATTCCATCGCTGAAGTCCCCATCATGAGTAGGACCATAGTCGACCACGAAAGTGAAATGAGCAGTGAAGTCTGCCAGTGACCTAGTAGCAGTGTCCCATAGGTGCAAAGGCTCTGCATACGTAGCATGTCCAACACCGACAGAATTGCCTGTGTTGATGTCAAGCACTCCCGATGAAGGGCGAGCATCACCTTCATAGACAATTCCTTCTGTACTAGCGTCAAACTGATTTATACTGAAGGAGAGTGGATGAGCAAAGTGAGAGAAGAAATTGATGAAAATAATTAGGAAGCAAATTGTTTGAGTACTGCTACTTGTGCTTTCAGACAACATAACTTCAGTCAAGCAAGAAACGAAGAGTGCTTGAGACAATGAAGCCTTTGGTTTTTTTGTTTTTTGTTTTTTGGCTTGAAACCAGGAACTAAGAGAGGCTAAGCCCTTCAGTCCCAGAAGCTTATAAATAATTTCTTTCTAGGGGTTAAGAATTGGTCTCTATTAGCTCCGGGTTTCAATGAGCGTGATGAAAGGAGGCATGTCCCACTTTCTGAAAATCTTGTTGCAATGTTGCCTGTGCTTTCCTTTCCTACAAACAAAAGAAGTGAGAATGGCCCTACCGTCAACACATCCGCGTTTCATTTACATACACTAGACTCCAAACACATCCTGTGGTATGGATTTACTCCATATAATGTGGAGAAAATTATTGCACATATTTTATTTTTAATTTTTAATTTTTTTTGTTAAATTTTTTTTGTTTTTCTTTTATTTGTGAATTGACCATTATTCAGTTAAAATATTTTTTAATATTTGAGAGATATTTTGATAAAATTTTTCTGTTTTGACTAACAAACTCTCTTCTCTTAATAAATAGTATAGATAATAAACTACCGTCCAAAGCCGAGTTTGAGTTTCATCATGGCCAATTCATGTGGACTCTCCAAGCCGCCAATAAAATAGCTTTACTAATTAATGCCGACTTCAGACCAGACGAAAAGAAACATGAATTAATTCTAGGTTATGGGAGCAGATATTTTCATTATTTTGGGTTAAGTGAAAATAACATTAAGTTATGGGAGTTAAGTTGCTATTAGTGGGAGGACAAGTGACGAAATTAGCACACATATGTTCAAAAAAAAAAAATAGCACACACGTGTCATGAGATATGGTGCTCTGTACAATCAAACAACCACTTTTTTTATTTTTCTTTTTTTCGAAAGATGGAATCAATTAACGTAGGACGTGGCCAAATTAAATTACATAGGAGACATGATTCACGTAGTCAATTGCCAACGGACATGTTGGCAGCAAGACAAATATACATACATATTTTCCTCAAGTCCTCAGCGCCCTCTTTGGTCATGCATTTCACACTCGCTTTTGAGATAGGACCAGTTGAACCGTGGTCAAATTGGCGCGGTTTTCTGGCGAGTGAGAGAGAGTGATATGAAGAAATCTGACTTCGTGGGTCCCATTGCTTTGTTAACGCGCCTGATTCATGAAGCCAGCACCGAACAACTGCTCGAATAACCAGCCCCCGATTTCAAAACCATAAACGATCAGCTGTGCAATCCTATCACCCGCCTTGATCTCAAAGTCGACATCGGAATGGTTGAACAGAATCACCCCAACTGGTCCTTTGCATGTAATCACTAATCAGCATCTATAACTCCAGCTCCAACATCAATGGAGTGCTTCAATGCCAGACTGCCAGTCCGCTGAAGAAGACACAAGGGTACACTACAGCCTAAAACCAAACGCAGCAAACCCAAAACCCCTTCAACCCACCCTTTTTGCTTTCTGGGTGGAGAGACTTCTACCCGGCATTTTTTCTCATATCATTCTTCTTTCTTCTTTTGGGTCTTTTACTTGAGCTTTCGTCGATGACAGAGTATTGGGTCCAATTCAACTGAAACTGTTAGTGGAACCAACAGTTTTTGCTTTATGTAATCTCTTTTCCATTGATTAGAAACTGCAGATTTATTTGCTTCAAAATCTAGTCTCTAATTGAAATCTAGTCTCTAATTGAGTAGTCGTCTTTCATATGTAAATCATGCACCTTGTACAGAGCATTAAGGGAAAACCTTTGCACAACAAAATGCAGTTTCTGCACGCTGGCAGGTCAAGGTTATATATAAGATACATCAGACCCTCGCAAAACCCAAAAATATACGGAAAGCCTTATACACACTGGGCTCCCCCAAACCTTTTATTTATTAAATCTGTAGAATTTTTTTTTTTTTTAAGAAGAAGATCTATTTACTAAAGATCAGAATGAACTTGGTACAATTTCATCATCAACATTCCACACTCCACTAAAACTTAAATACCATAAGACGACTATGAAGACATTTATAAATCCGGAGATCTATTTAAGATTCAATTAAGTTACAACACACTTGAGGAGATTTCATAATCCAAATAAAGTTGAAAAGAAAACTTGCATATGCAGTGTACCTGTGACCAAATCGTTACACCAGCTAAAAATGCAAGTGTATGCAGTATTTCATTTTCAGCATTTAGGCCAGCCAAAACCACAAAGTCTCCTGATTTCTACCATTGTCGAAACAAAAGAAAAGATAAATATATCAAACAGTTCATAGTAGAGCCCCAAGGAAAGTTTGCGAAAAAAAATAAATTTTTTTTTAAAAAAAACTCCCAATTACTAACCTTCCAAAACCAAGGCTAAACCCAAAAGAACAAAATTGCTGAATCCATCAGTATTGTCACAAACTCATGAACAAAATGGAAATGACTGCAAGTGAACAAAGATACATCAGGGAAGCAAAACCGCGCATGTGTTCAAAATTAAGAGTATCAATTAGAACTGTAACTAAGATATACCTGTTTTCAAGATTGTAGGCTCATGACTTCTCAAACTTCTCTTGGCTGATTACTCCTTCCAAAGTTTTGGGAAGGGTTGGAAGCTTGAGGGCAGAATGTTGCCGTGTATCCAGATAAGTCTCAAAGATGTACATTAATATCAAGAAACCTGTAAGCAATCAAAAAGCAATTACAACCTACAGAACAGCAAGGAAAACTGAAGATAAATTGAGTAAGAGCCAAAGGAGCAGAAAGCAACTTCAAAAGAAAGTGACTACAAAACAATGAAATGAAAACAAGAAAGTTCATAGAACATATATCAATAACAGCAAAGACAAGCAAGTTTAAAACCAAATTAACACACAAGAGGGGTTGGTTTGCATTTGGTTATAATTACATATCAAATCCAAGAACATGTTATTCAATTCTTAAGTAGCCAAAAGCTCAATTCCATCAAGCCCAACTGTTCATACTATTATGGGAAAGAACAGTACAACCCATTTGAAGCTGTGACGTCACAATTCGATTAAACCCAAATGTTCAAAGTCCAAACTTTGACCCAGCTCCCATTATTCTAATTCCTCTTCTTTGTTAGATCACTCTAATCTCTCTTTGAAAACATGAAGCTCTAAAATTCAAGAATCGCAGTTAAAGAAACGCACTTTAATTCGGAAAAACCCTAGCACATCTTCAAAATCAAGATTTGGGTAACCAGTAAAGATTTTTAAGCACAACCCACAATGCCCTAATGCTCAGATGAACAAGAAAAACCCAAGAAAAGCTGCAATCAAATGCAAGATAGACGAAAAAAGATGACGACCTTGAATCAGAAACAAGAAGTTGGGAAAGTTAATCGGAAAATTGAAAGAGGTTAGGGCATTTGGAAGAGTACCAATCACAGCTTCAAGGAAGGGAACCCCATGGCCGAGTGTGGAGGAGGTGCAGAGAGGAAGAGAGAGGTTTTGTCAAAAGGAAATTGTTTTTGCCAGGACTATATATAGTGACGGGTCTCTCTTACTCTACCCGACTCCATTTTATGACCCGACTCAAGTAGAACCCTTTTAAAACCCACTTTCTTTTCATTCTATATTAAGTAACTATAAATAAAAAAATGACTAAGAGCGCGGAAGATGGGTTGCTGAGTTGATGTTAGAGCTAATGACTAGAGCAGCACATCTCCCATGGGACATAAGAAACTACACCCAAGAGCTTTGTAGACATAAGATGCTAAACCAAATCGGATCAATTAAAATTCAAGACACTCATATTTTATTATCTAAAAATATGACTTCCATTGTTTAGGAAATTGTTTTGGAAAGAATTTGATATTTAAGTAGAAGTAAAGTAAGTTTATTTAGTTTTGTAAGTATGGGGTGATGGACTTATAGTTATTGCCAATTAGAAATGCACCAAATTCACATTCATTTGTTGTCATTGATTTCTGTACTTACATTACTTAATCATGACTACTCCTTCAACATTTTCGAAAATTTGGAGAAGTTAATATTATTGATAGGGAAGGATAACATCACTTTGCCTAGACTACAATCACAAGTTTAAGTGCACTTCCTCTTATCTTCTTATAGAAATTCCCAATGCTTTCCCTAGTTTCAATCTTGAATGCTAGCTAATAATAATCATCCTTTGTTGTACACAAGTATTTTTCTTCTTCTTAAATTCATGACTTTGGCAATATGAATCACTGAACATGTTCTTGAATAATTCTAGAGTCGGAAAAAACCAAAGGGCAAATGCAATTGAAAGAATGAACAATATGGTAAATCAATAACAGTTCAGTTCAGCCCCCCCC